>JAXIVJ010002477.1:0-30000 GCA_036785665.1 Chirona hameri
CGAATAAACTCCAACCTCGGCACAGAGGTAAACACAGGTCGTCTGAAGCTTCCCTAAAATAGCCCAAGTGTGACATCTAAAATTAGATCTTGTAGAGGCCTCCAAACTTTACAGTACCCGTCTCTTGTGTTAACACGTAGTCACTAAAATCCCAATAACTCAACAAGAAACTCACGAATGAACTCCAAATTTAGCAGACAGGATTATACATATCTTCTAGAGCTTCTTTAAAATAGCCCATGTGTGACATCTAAAATTAGAGCTTGTAGAGTCCATCAAACTTCTCGGTGATTTACCGCATCTGTTGCGATTACACATGGTCACTGAAAACGCAGTAACTCAAAAATAAACTCACGAATGCACTCCAACCTCGTCACAGAGGTAAACACAGGTTGTCTGAAGCTTCCCTAAAATAGCCCAAGTGTGACATCTAAAATTAGATCTTGTAGAGGCCTCCAAACTTTACAGTACCCGTCTCTTGTGTTAACACGTAGTCACTAAAATCCCAATAACTCAAAAAGAAACTCACGAATGAACTCCAACCTCGGCACACAGGTGCACACAGGTCCTCTGAAACTTCCCTACAATAGCCCAAGTGTGACATCTAAAATTAGAGCTAAGAGAGACTTCCAAACTTCTCGGCGATTTAGCGCATCTGTTGTGGTTACACCTGTTCACTGAAAACGCAATAACTCAAAAAGAAACTCACGAATGAACTCCAACCTCGGCACAGAGGTGAACACAGTTCGTCTGAAGCTTCCCTAAAATAGCCCAAGTGTGATATCTAAAATTAGATCTTGTAGAGGCCTCCAAACTTTACGGTACCCGTCTCTTGTGTTAACACGTAGTCACTTAAATCACAACTCAAAAAGAAACACACGAATTAACTCCAAATTTAGCAGACAGGTGTACAAATATCATATAAAGCTTCCCTAAAAGAGCCCATGTGCAACATCTAAAATTAGAGCTTGTAGAGTCCGTAAAACTTCTCGGTGATTTACCGCATCTGTTGTGGTTACACATGGTCACTGAAAACGCAATAACTCAAAAAGAAACTCACGAATGAACTCCAACCTCGGCACACAGGTGCCCACAGGTCCTCTGAAACTTCCCTAAAATAGCCCAAGTGTGACATCTAAAATTAGAGCTAAGAGAGACTTCCAAACTTCTCGGCGAATTACCGCATGTGGTTACACCTGTTCACTGAAAACGCAATAACTCAAAAGAAACTCACGAATGAACTCCAACCTCGGCACAGAGGTGAACACAGGTCGTCTGAAGCTTCCCTAAAATAGCCCAAGTGTGACATCTAAAATTAGATCTTGTAGAGGCCTCCAAACTTTACGGTACCCGTCTCTTGTGTTAACACGTAGTCACTTAAATCACAATAACTCAACAAGAAACTCACGAATGAACTCCAAATTTA
This sequence comes from Chirona hameri, assembly GCA_036785665.1. NCBI lineage: Eukaryota > Metazoa > Arthropoda > Thecostraca > Balanomorpha > Balanidae > Chirona > Chirona hameri. The sequence goes on from JAXIVJ010002477.1 coordinate 1,427, forward strand.
GCAGACAGGATTACACATATCATCTAGAGCTTCTTTAAAAGAGCCCATGTGTGACATCTAAAATTAGAGCTTGTAGAGTCCATCAAACTTCTCGGTGATTTACCGCATCTGTTGCGATTACACATGGTCACTGAAAACGCAGTAACTCAAAAAGAAACTCACGAATGCACTCCAACCTCGTCACAGAGGTAAACACAGGTTGTCTGAAGCTTCCCTAAAATAGCCCAAGTGTGACATCTAAAATTAGATCTTGTAGAGGCCTCCAAACTTTACAGTACCCGTCTCTTGTGTTAACACGTAGTCACTAAAATCCCAATAACTCAAAAAGAAACTCACGAATGAACTCCAACCTCGGCACACAGGTGCACACAGGTCCTCTGAAACTTCCCTACAATAGCCCAAGTGTGACATCTAAAATTAGAGCTAAGAGAGACTTCCAAACTTCTCGGCGATTTAGCGCATCTGTTGTGGTTACACCTGTTCACTGAAAACGCAATAACTCAAAAAGAAACTCACGAATGAACTCCAACCTCGGCACAGAGGTGAACACAGTTCGTCTGAAGCTTCCCTAAAATAGCCCAAGTGTGACATCTAAAATTAGATCTTGTAGAGGCCTCCAAACTTTACGGTACCCGTCTCTTGTGTTAACACGTAGTCACTTAAATCACAACAACTCAAAAAGAAACACACGAATTAACTCCAAATTTAGCAGACAGGTGTACACATATCATATAAAGCTTCCCTAAAAGAGCCCATGTGCAACATCTAAAATTAGAGCTTGTAGAGTCCGTAAAACTTCTCGGTGATTTACCGCATCTGTTGTGGTTACACATGGTCACTGAAAACGCAATAACTCAAAAAGAAACTCACGAATGAACTCCAACCTCGGCACACAGGTGCAGACAGGTTCTCTGAAACTTCCCTAAAATAGCCCAAGTGTTACATCTAAAATTAGAGCTAAGAGAGACTTCCAAACTTCTCGGCGATTTAGCGCATCTGTTGTGGTTACACCTGTTCACTGAAAATGCAATAACTCAAAAAGAAACTCACGAATAAACTCCAACCTCGGCACAGAGGTAAACACAGGTCGTCTGAAGCTTCCCTAAAATAGCCCAAGTGTGACATCTAAAATTAGATCTTTTAGAGGCCTCCAAACTTTACGGTACCCGTCTCTTGTGTTAACACGTAGTCACTTAAATCACAATAACTCAAAAAGAAACACACGAATGAACTCCAAATTTAGCAGACAGGTGTACACATATCATATAAAGCTTCCCTAAAAGAGCCCATGTGCGACATCTAAAATTAGAGCTTGTAGAGTCCGTCAAACTTCTCGGTGATTTACCGCATCTATTGTGGTTACACATGGTCACTGGAAACGCAATAACTCAAAATGAAACTCACGAATGAACTCCAACCTCGGCACACAGGTGCACACAGGTCCTCTGAAACTTCCCTAAAATAGCCCAAGTGTGACATCTAAAATTAGAGCTAAGAGAGACTTCCAAACTCAGTGAACAGGTGTAACCACAACAGATGCGCTAAATCGCCGAGAAGTTTGGAAGTCTCTCTTAACTCTAATTTTAGATGTCACACATGGGCTCTTTTAGGGAAGCTTTATATGATATGTGTACACCTGTCTGCTAAATTTGGAGTTCATTCGTGAGTTTCTTTTTGAGTTATTGGGATTTAAGTGACTACGTGTTAACACAAGAGACGGGTACCGTAAAGTTTGGAGGCCTCTACAAGATCTAATTTTAGATGTCACACTTGGGCTATTTTAGGGAAGCTTCAGACGACATGTGTTCACCTCTGTGCCGAGGTTGGAGTTCATTCGTGATATTCTTTTGAGTTATTGCGTTTTCAGTGAACAGGTGTAACCACAACAGCTAAATCGCCGAGAAGTTTGGAAGTCTCTCTTAACTCTAATTTTAGATGTCACACTTGGGCTATTTTAGGGAAGTTTCAGAGGACCTGTGTGCACCTGTGTGCCGAGTTTGGAGTTCATTTGTGAGTTTCTTTTTGAGTTATTGGGATTTAAGTGACTACGTGTTAACACAAGAGACGGGTACCGTAAAGTTTGGAGGCATCTACAAGATCTAATTTTAGATGTCACACATCGGCACTTGAAGGGAAGCTTTAGAAGACCTGTGTTCACCTCTGTGCCGAGGTTGGAGTGCATTCGGGAGTTTCTTTTTGAGTTATTGCGTTTTCATTGACCATGTGTAACCACAACAGATGCGCTAAATCACCGAGAAGTTTGACGGGCTCTACAAGGTCTAATTTTAGATGTCACACAGGGGCTCTTTTAGGGAAGCTTTAAATGATATGTGTAAACCTGTCTGCTAAATTTGGAGTTTATTCGTGAGTTTCTTTTTGAGGGTTTGGGATTTTAGTGACTACGTGTTAACATAAGAGACGGGTACCGTAAAGTTTGGAGACCTCTACAAGATCTAATTTTATATTTCACACTTGGGCTATTTTAGGGAAGCTTCAGACGACCTGTGTTCACCTCTGTGCCGAGGTTGGAGTTCATTCGTGAGTTTTTTTTTGTGAGTTATTGCGTTTTCAGTGAACAGGTGTAACCACAACAGATGTGGTAAATCACCGTAAAGTTTGGAGGCCTCTACAAGATCTAATTTTATATGTCACACATCGGTACTTTTAGGAAAGCTTCAGAGGACCTGTGTTCACCTGTGTGGCGAGGTTGGAGTTCATTCGTGAGTTTCTTTTTGAGTTATTGGGATTTTAGTGACTACGTGTTAACACAAGAGACGGGTACTGTAAAGTTTGGAGGCCCCTACAAGATCTAATTTTAGATGTCATACTTGGGCTATTTTAGGGAAGCTTCAGACGGCCTGTGTTTACCTCTGTGCCGAGGTTGGAGTTTATTCGTGAGTTTCTTTTTGAGTTATTGCATTTTCAGTGAACAGGTGTAACCACAACAGATGCGCTAAATCGCCGAGAAGTTTGGAAATCTCTCTTAGCTCTAATTTTAGATGTCACACTTGGGCTATTTTAGGGAAGTTTCAGAGAACCTGTGTGCACCTGTGTGCCGAGGTTGGAGTTCATTCGTGAGTTTCTTTTTGAGTTATTGCGTTTTCAGTGACCATGTGTAACATGTGTAACCATGTGTAACCATGTGTGCGGTAAATCACCGAGAAGTTTTACGGACTCTACAAACTCTAATTTTAGATGTCACACATGGGCTCTTTTAGGGAAGCTTTATATGATATGTGTACACCTGTCTGCTAAATTTGGAGTTCATTCGTGAGTTTCTTTTTGAGTTATTGGGATTTAAGTGACTACGTGTTAACACAAGAGACGGGTACCGTAAAGTTTGGAGGCCTCTACAAGATCTAATTTTAGATGTCACACTTGGGCTATTTTAGGGAAGCTTCAGACGACATGTGTTCACCTCTGTGCCGAGGTTGGAGTTCATTCGTGATATTCTTTTGAGTTATTGCGTTTTCAGTGAACAGGTGTAACCACAACAGCTAAATCGCCGAGAAGTTTGGAAGTCTCTCTTAACTCTAATTTTAGATGTCACACTTGGGCTATTTTAGGGAAGTTTCAGAGGACCTGTGTGCACCTGTGTGCCGAGTTTGGAGTTCATTTGTGAGTTTCTTTTTGAGTTATTGGGATTTAAGTGACTACGTGTTAACACAAGAGACGGGTACCGTAAAGCTTGGAGGCATCTACAAGATCTAATTTTAGATGTCACACATCGGCACTTGAAGGGAAGCTTTAGAAGACCTGTGTTCACCTCTGTGCCGAGGTTGGAGTGCATTCGGGAGTTTCTTTTTGAGTTATTGCGTTTTCATTGACCATGTGTAACCACAACAGATGCGCTAAATCACCGAGAAGTTTGACGGGCTCTACAAGGTCTAATTTTAGATGTCACACAGGGGCTCTTTTAGGGAAGCTTTAAATGATATGTGTAAACCTGTCTGCTAAATTTGGAGTTTATTCGTGAGTTTCTTTTTGAGGGTTTGGGATTTTAGTGACTACGTGTTAACATAAGAGACGGGTACCGTAAAGTTTGGAGGCCTCTACAAGATCTAATTTTATATTTCACACTTGGGCTATTTTAGGGAAGCTTCAGACGACCTGTGTTCACCTCTGTGCCGAGGTTGGAGTTCATTCGTGAGTTTTTTTTTGTGAGTTATTGCGTTTTCAGTGAACAGGTGTAACCACAACAGATGTGGTAAATCACCGTAAAGTTTGGAGGCCTCTACAAGATCTAATTTTATATGTCACACATCGGTACTTTTAGGAAAGCTTCAGAGGACCTGTGTTCACCTGTGTGGCGAGGTTGGAGTTCATTCGTGAGTTTCTTTTTGAGTTATTGGGATTTTAGTGACTACGTGTTAACACAAGAGACGGGTACTGTAAAGTTTGGAGGCCCCTACAAGATCTAATTTTAGATGTCATACTTGGGCTATTTTAGGGAAGCTTCAGACGGCCTGTGTTTACCTCTGTGCCGAGGTTGGAGTTTATTCGTGAGTTTCTTTTTGAGTTATTGCATTTTCAGTGAACAGGTGTAACCACAACAGATGCGCTAAATCGCCGAGAAGTTTGGAAATCTCTCTTAGCTCTAATTTTAGATGTCACACTTGGGCTATTTTAGGGAAGTTTCAGAGAACCTGTGTGCACCTGTGTGCCGAGGTTGGAGTTCATTCGTGAGTTTCTTTTTGAGTTATTGCGTTTTCAGTGACCATGTGTAACATGTGTAACCATGTGTAACCATGTGTGCGGTAAATCACCGAGAAGTTTTACGGACTGTACAAACTCTAATTTTAGATGTCACACATGGGCTCTTTTAGGGAAGCTTTATATGATATGTGTACACCTGTCTGCTAAATTTGGAGTTCATTCGTGAGTTTCTTTTTGAGTTATTGTGATTTAAGTGACCACGTGTTAACACAAGAGACGGGTACCGTAAAGTTTGGAGGCCTCTACAAGATCTAATTTTAGATGTCACACTTGGGCTATTTTAGGGAAGCTTTAGACGACCTGTGTTCACCTCTGTGCCGAGGTTGTAGTTGATTCGTGAGTTTCTTTTTGAGTTATTGCGTTTTCAGTGAACAGGTGTAACCACAACAGATGCGCTAAATCGCCGAGAAGTTTGGAAGTCTCTCTTAGCTCTAATTTTAGATGTCACACTTGGGCTATTTTAGGGAAGTTTCAGAGGACCTGTGTGCACCTGTGTGCCGAGGTTGGAGTTCATTCGTGAGTTTCTTTTTGAGTTATTGTGATTTAAGTGACTACGTGTTAACACAAGAGACGGGTACCGTAAAGTTTGAAGGCATCTACAAGATCTAATTTTAGATGTCACACATGGGCTCTTTAAGGGAAGCTTCAGATGACCTGTGTTCACCTCTGTGCCGAGGTTGGAGTGCATTCGTGAGTTTCTTTTTGAGTTACTGCGTTTTCAGTGACCATGTGTAATCGCAACAGATGCGGTAAATCACCGAGAAGTTTGATGGACTCTACAAGCTCTAATTTTAGATGTCACACATGGGCTCTTTTAGAGAAGCTCTAGATGATATGTGTAAACCTGTCTGCTAAATTTGGAGTTCATTTGTGAGTTTCTTTTTGAGTTATTGGGATTTTAGTGACTACGTGTTAACACAAGAGACGGGCACTGTAAAGTTTGGAGGCCTCTACAAGATCTAATTTTATATGTCACACTTGGGCTATTTTAGGGAAGCTTCAGACAACCTGTGTTACCTCTGTGCCGAGGTTGGAGTGCATTCGTGAGTTTCTTTTTGAGGTACTGCGTTTTCAGTGACCATGTGTAATCGCAGCAGATGCGGTAAATCACCGAGAAGTTTGATGGACTCTACAAGCTCTAATTTTAGATGTCACACATGGGCTCTTTTAGAGAAGCTCTAGATGATATGTGTAAACCTGTCTGCTAAATTTGGAGTTCATTCGTGAGTTTCTTTTTGAGTTATTGGGATTTTAGTGACTACGTGTTAACACAAGAGACGGGTACTGTAAAGTTTGGAGGCCTCTACAAGATCTAATTTTAGATGTCACACTTGGGCTATTTTAGGGAAGCTTCAGACGACCTGTGTTTACCTCTGTGCCAAGGTTGGAGTTTATTCGTGAGTTTCTTTTTGAGTTATTGCATTTTCAGTGAACAGGTGTAACCACAACAGATGCGCTAAATCGCCGAGGAGTTTGGAAGTCTCTCTTAACTCTAATTTTAGATGTCACACTTGGGCTATTTTAGGGAAGCTTCAGACGACCTGTGTTTACCTCTGTGCCGAGGTTGGAGGTTATTTGTGAGTTTTTTTTTTAGTTATTGCATTTTCAGTGAACAGGTGTAACCACAACAGATGCGCTAAATCGCCGAGAAGTTTGGAAGTCTCTCTTAGCTCTAATTTTAGATGTCACACTTGGGCTATTTTAGGGAAGTTTCAGAGAACCTGTGTGCACCTGTGTGCCGAGGTTGGAGTTCATTCGTGAGTTTCTTTTTGAGTTATTGCGTTTTCAGTGACCATGTGTAACCACAACAGATGCGGTAAATCACTGAGAAGTTTTACGGACTCTACAAACTCTAATTTTAGATGTCACACATGGGCTCTTTTAGGGAAGTTTTATATGATATGTGTACACCTGTCTGCTAAATTTGGAGTTCATTCGTGAGTTTCTTTTTTAGTTATTTTGATTTAAGTGACTACGTGTTAACACAAGAGACGGGTACCGTAAAGTTTGGAGGCCTCTACAAGATCTAATTTTAGATGTCACACTTGGGCTATTTTAGGGAAGCTTCAGACGACCTGTGTTCACCTCTGTGCCGAGGTTGGAGTTCATTCGTGAGTTTCTTTTGAGTTATTGCGTTTTCAGTGAACAGGTGTAACCACATGCGGTAATTCGCCGAGAAGTTTGGAAGTCTCTCTTAGCTCTAATTTTAGATGTCACACTTGGGCTATTTTAGGGAAGTTTCAGAGGACCTGTGGGCACCTGTGTGCCGAGGTTGGAGTTCATTCGTGAGTTTCTTTTTGAGTTATTGCGTTTTCAGTGACCATGTGTAACCACAACAGATGCGGTAAATCACCGAGCAGTTTGATGGACTCTACAAGCTCTAATTTTAGATGTCACACATGGGCTCTTTTAGGGAAGCTTTAGATGATATGTGTACACCTGTCTGCTAAATTTGGAGTTCATTCGTGAGTTTCTTTTTGAGTTATTGGGATTTAAGTGACTACGTGCTAACACAAGAGACGGGTACCGTAAAGTTTGGAGGCCTCTACAAGATCTAATTTTAGATTTCACACATCGGTACTTTTAGGAAAGCTTCAGAGGACCTGTGTACACCTGTGTGGCGAGGTTGGAGTTCATTCGTGAGTTTCTTTTTGAGTTAATGGGATTTAAGTGACTATGAGCTAACACAAGAGAGGATACCGTACTGTTTAGAGTCCTCTACAAGCTCTAATTTTAGATTTCACACATGAACGCTTTGTGCGAAGCTTCAGACGACCTGTCTACACCTTTGTGGCGAGTTTGGAGTTGATTCGTGATTGTTCGTCTGAGTTATTAGGTTGTAAGTGACCGAAAAGTTTGACGGACTCTAGAAACTCTAAATTTAGATGTCACACATGGGCTCTATGTGACAAGCTACAGACGACCTTTTTGCACCGGCATGCAGAGTTTTGAGTCTATTCGTGAGTGTTGTATTGAGTTATAGGGCTTATAGTGACTGTATGCTTGTATGGCATTCGTCCAATTTTGTAACAGCCCCAGGGCATTTTCTAGGGGAGGTAGAGTAAATCCAAGGACATGAATGTGTTCCTTGTGACGTGGGCTTTCCAAAGATATCCCCTTTTAGCGGTTTCTATGGTTTGTATGTGTTTTTTGGGTGCGTGAAGTTTCCCTTCACATATGGCAGTACGAATCTGGACCGAATCTGGGCTGGGCTGAATGTCGGCTAACTTCCGTTACATATGTACTGGGAGGCACCGCTCGAAAGCTTAGAAATCCTACCGCAAGATGTCACTCAAGTCGGTCCGGCCGATTGCGCGGCGGCTTGTGCCAGCGTTTTTGCGTTCTTGACCCTTCTTTGGGCCCTGGTGGGCCTTCTTTGGGGGTGGACAATTCTTCGTCCAGGATTTCTTCGTGGCGCATTTCTTCGTCCGCAAATCTTCGTCTAGCGTTTCTTCGTCTCGCATTTCTTCGTATCGGCAAATGAATATTTGCGGATGCGAAGAAATGCGAGACGAAGAAACGCGCGACGAAGAAATGCGGACGAAGAAATGCCCGACGAAGAAATGCGGGACGAAGATTTGTCATGGAATCTTCTTTGGGCCCGATCGGTATGAAAGGCGAAACGGCACCGTTTCCGACCGGAGTGCGTCGATGGGTGAAGGTCCCGAGTCGCTATCTCTGATAGGTTCTGAGTTTCAGGGTGGCAGTAGCGTTTTCGGATCTTCTTTGGGGCGCCCTCGTGGGCCTTCTTTGTGCCCGATCGGTATGAAAGGCGAAACGGCACCCCTACAAGAGCGTAGCTTTCGAATGGTGGAATAATTAGGTATCTAGCTTAGGTAGTTGCTGAGTTTCAGCGTGGCAGTGAACGTGGCAATTAAATCTATATACCCCCGCACACCGTTATCGGCCCGAACGACATGCCGAACGGCGGCGTGGCGACGCGCCTGGCGGTGAAAATAATGCGGTGCCTCTCATTGACTTAGTTTTGTTCACATGGTGATGACCATTTTCGTGGTTTAGCATTTTAGCATAGCATTATCATATCAAAAACTTAACAGGTACACCATGTAAGTTCACAGAAGAACGATATCGAAAATATAATGAAGCATTCACTGATTGTTTTGCGAGCTTGAGGGTTTTTAGAGTTCACGGTTCGACTGATTTGAGAAATTTGTTTCCCTAGATCACAACAGTTTGCTTCAGGTTAGGCTATTGAAAAAAATAGAAGCAGCCTGAGGACTTGCAATCCTGTAGTGCAGGATAATAAGTGGATATCTCTTGTAATTACTGATAAAATTGCGAATTTCTTCAATAAATATTGAAATATCGAATAATATATTAGGATAAAAGAAAATGGCTGCGGCACCTACCTAAATATCGAAACGGAAAGTGATGGAATAGTAAACTATTGAATATTGTTAGGGTAAATCTGGAGACTGAATTCTGAGGCACAAAATGGTATAATCATAATAGGTAGGTATATTCATTGGCAAAATATGGGAGGGAATATAAATTGAAGTGGTGGCAACCAAAACAAAATTAACATAGGATGATAAGATATTCGATACTCAGCGGACACATATTTACGGGAATAAATGCAAAATGGAAATGATCGACTAAAAAAGTACCTATCGACAGAAATAAGTGTCGACTGGGATAAACAGCAAAACTGAAAATGATCGGTTGCATATGTTAGTGCGGTTTACCATTGCCCGGAAAGGATCTCAACAAAAAAGAAGTATTTAAGCAAGTTATTAATTTCCCCCGGCATAGCGTCCTGTCCTAACGTCACCCCCACCACTACGACTTCTGAGAGGAAGCGCGGTGGTTGCGTCCAGAGGCGGAACTTTTTGTTTTTCGTTGGGGTTGTAATTGAGTCGGCGACCGGGGGGCGAGGGGGGGGGGGGGAGTAAAAGCGACTCAAGAAAAAGAAAACACGAAAAATAAGCAAAATGGAAAAGAGTTAAACACTAGAATTAACATAGGTTTTATTATCTGTTTCATTTTCACAAACAGCCAAATGCAACGTCTATCATCCCTATTGTATCATTAGACTTTCCATCAAATCATTTAAGCCCATTTTGGGGTATATATGTTATACATATACACGCAATCACTGCGTTCCATAACAATGTCAAACCAAATAGTGCATAACAATCCAATTTTAGCATATGTGACCTCATTTGACCTTGGAGATATTAACCTAGGCTAGGGTCATGGAATTTTCACAAAACAGATTCCCCACAGAACCTTACTACCCTACAATTTTCGTTATTGTATTTCAATTCGGGGCCTTTATCTCCCCCCTCCCTCCTCCATTGCGTGTAGTTTTCAGACGCCCTCCAGGCAGACTTGTCAATGATTCATATTTGTCATGAGTCGATTCACAGTGATTCACGGACCATAATGAATGATTCAATCATGATTCAATCACTCAACATTACCATAATGAATGATTCAATCATGATTCAATCACTCAACATTACCATAATGAATGATTCAATCATGATTCAATCACTCAACATTACCATAATGAATGATTAAATCTTGATTCAATCACTCAACATTTAAGGGAAGTGTCGACTCCTTTGTCTAACTCCTTTGATTTTGAATGTGCGACTCTAAGATTTTATGAGCGTGATAGGGAGGTCATGCTCTACCTGTGTGCCCATGTGCATGCACATCAGAATAGTCTGCTGTTTGACCTTAAACATATGACCTGCTCTAAATCCTTTGATTTTGAATGTGCGACTCCAAGATTGTACCAGAATGATCACTAGGTCGTGATCTATCTGTGTACCAATTTTGAAGCCAATCCAAATAGTCCGCGAATGTGTTTCCGAATGTGAATGTGAATGTGACACGCGTGTTGTTTATTTTTATTATAAAATGATATTTATAATATTTATTATAATTGCAAATTCCAAGTTCCAAAAGCATTAATTACTTTACGTTTCACTTTTTTAAGCGAATATAACATTTATTTTGATTTTGCATTAGGTATTATTTTTGATAAAGCATGATGTGGAATAAAGCGGCGCCGATGCGACAGTGATATTTGGGACATGCGGAGGTCATGCAAATGTTTGTTTATGATTTAGTTTTTGATATGGTATAGCCTAGTAATTAGGAAAAGGTGGGTACCTTTTGATAATTTTTCGTGTGAAAAAGGTGTGCGTGTACTGTGTGGTGTATGAACCAAAGTATGAGTTAGTTACTTTTTCTAAGTATTTAGGTACCTACCCCTAACCCTACCAGTTCAAAGGTATTCACCTAGTTGGGGCTGATGGAACAGTGGCTTTGTGCCCACTGGAGTTGGACACAAAGCCTCGCTTTCTTTACGCATAGATGAATTACAGGCTACAGCGCAGGACACATTACTCATATAATTGGCCATTAAGTGCCTGGTTTGTCCACAGGGCACAGATGAATGCTGGACCGCTGGCATATTTTGTGGACAGTTTATGCTGTTCGACCAAAAAAGAATGATTCTTTGAGCAATGAATGATTCAATCAGCCTATTTTCTCTGTATGAATGATTCAATCAGTGACTCACAACAGGTTTGCACATGAGGTGAATCGATTCATGAGTCATTCATTTGAAATAAGAATGATTCAATCAAAAGTAGTCGATTCACATTGAATCATTGACAAGTCTGCATCCAGGGCACGTGTTAAAGGGAATAGGTCACCTTGAAAAATGTCTTAAAAATTGGCTATACGGGGTATATTGAGCTGAAAATCACGAATATGACATTTGTTTGGACGATAGATGGATATCCGTTGAGAAATGGACATGTTTCTCTTTTCTCCTTCATGGCCATACAAAACTTCAGGACAATGTATGACGTCATACATATGGTAGCTTGGATATGGAAGCAATTGCATACAATAACGGCAAGCATTTCCATGAAACAAACATAAAATACCTGGTCTGTGTAAAAATCAGATTCATGATCAATGATGTATAAGGTCAACAAGAACTTACCAGAAAATCGTCGCGTTCAACTCAGGGTCGCCCCGTTTCTATATTGGGATTTGCACCTTCTTACAATACAATTTCGCAAGCTTGGAATTCTGGCTTCTGATCCCGGCAATGCATCCAGCCACTGAACCAACTCGGTGGTAATAGCAGACCTTGGTAATAACAACCTATATTACTTCTGTACTATTTCAAAGTTACTAATGACCACGGCCAAAGTCTGTATAAATACCACGGCTAGTTTGCGGCAGAATCTGCGTATGACGCAATTCTGACGTCAGCGGGTATGACGTCATACCTCTGGCGAGCGTTCATTCCCCGATTGTGGCCCGGAAGAGCCACAATCGGGGAACTATTCCCTTTAAAGGGAATAGTTCACCTTTAACATGGGGGTTTGGACTGAGATAGCAGATTTGTAGAGCAGATCTAAAAATGGTTTGTGGTGAAAGAATTACCTCTCTACGTTAAGTAATTTCGACACAGGACTAGTGGGCCCGTTTTCATTCCCGCTCTTCCGGGCCACAATCGGGGAATGAACGCTCGCCAGAGGTATGACGTCATACCCGCTGACGTCAGAATTGCGTCATACGCAGATTCTGCCGCAAACTAGCCGTGGTATTTATACAGACTTTGGCCGTGGTCATTAGTAACTTTGAAATAGTACAGAAGTAATATAGGTTGTTATTACCAAGGTCTGCTATTACCACCGAGTTGGTTCAGTGACTGGATGCATTGCCGGGATCAGAAGCCAGAATTCCGAGCTTGCGAAATTGTATTGTAAGAAGGTGCAAATCCCAATATAGAAACGGGGCGACCCTGAGTTGAATGCAACGATTTTTTGGTAAGTTCTTGTTCTTGTTGACCTTATAACATCATTGATCATGAATCTGATTTTTACACAGACCAGGTATTTCATGTGTTTGTTTCATGGAAATGCTTGCCGTTATTGTATGCAATTGCTTTCATATCCAAGCTACCATATGTATGACGTCATACATTGTCCTGAAGTTTTGTATGGCCATGAAGGAGAAAAGAGAAACATGTCCATTTCTCAACGGATATCCATCTATCGTCCAAACAAATGTCATTTTCGTGATTTTCAGCTCAATATACCCCGTATAGCTAATTTTTAAGACATTTTTCAAGGTGACCTATTCCCTTTAATACAACCATATACCTTTATACAGTTCTACCTTGCATCTCACATTCTAAAGAACATAGTAATGCACGTTAGTACACACTTAATGCCTTTGAAACGTAGCTGTGGATCAAATTACTGATTATCAATCAAACCGGGAATCACCCTCCGGTAAAGGCGGGATAACACCAGGACGTAATATGAGTCATATGACAGCCATCAATACATCGGTGATTACGTGCAACGCTTCGAGCTCGCTCGTCCTTCCGTGAAGTAGGGGAAAATCGAAATATGAGCTGCCGGACCCTGCCCGTGGCGACGCTTTTGAGAAGCTCATATCTCGGCAACCGCACGTCTGATTGACACGCGGACTTCTTTGCTGTGTAGCCTCGTCCACCCTGTATCCTTGTTTGAGACCAGTGTCGATTCACGTGGGTGACTATCACTGCGCGTGCCATGTGGGCCGAAACGGTTGGGCCGATTGTGTGCAAATTTAGTGTGTGGTTACTGGTTAGGGACCCCTCGGCCGCCGACTTCCCACAAGTCAGGGGTGGGGTGCCTCTGCACGTGCGCACATCCACACCTCTATTCTATATATCAGGAACGGCTGAGCCGACTGTGTTCAAATTTGGAGTGTGGTTAACTGGTTAGGGACCTCTCAGCCGCCACTTTCCCACAAGTCAGGGGTGGGGTACCTCTGCACGTGCGCAAGTGCGTGCCCCTTTTTGTATCTCAGAAACTACTTGCCCGATCGAGTTGAAATTTGGTGTGGTGTCAGGCAACAGACAACAGTACCTACTAGGAAACCAGCTCCCTTATGCGTGCGCATACCAACCTCACCATACATTTCCTTCGCGCTCGCTCGTTCATCGCCAACTACGGCGCCTTACTGGTTATTATTGTTATTTTAAAATCCTTTGGGGATTTTGCGTACCGTTTGCAGTATTTATTTACTTATGCATTTACTGGCAATGTTGGGGTTGTCATTTTTGAGGATGCAGTTGTAGCTACAACCCCGAAAGTATATTAAGTTCCACCTGCATGGTTGCGCCCAGTCGCGCTGACCGCGGCCCTCCCTCGACCCACGTCGTCTCTTCTGACGAGGTGTGTGGCACGGTGCATTGCGAATCATTATTATTGATGTGAAAATATAATGTTATCTTCTTTATACTTGCTGTGTGCAGGGGAAACTGCAGATAAGACATTGACGGGCCATTTGGCACCGGGTCCCTTAACCCTCGCCAGTGCAGGGGGGGGGGGGGGGGGGGTTGATGCCACCCCTCGGTTTTTCGGAAATAACTCGCGTAAATATCAACCGATTGCGATGAAACTGTGTCAAATTGTTCACAAGAAAGGTACTTGTGAACAATTTGACACATTCTGAATTTTGTGAAGTTGTAGGTCACATGACCCGTGACCTTTGCACTGTTTTTGCAAGGTCGTCAGGCGCAACTGGCGTCCCGTAGTATTGATCTTTGTAACTTGTGCAGTTTCATAGTGTTTGTTGTTGAGGAGCATATTCACAGGTGTTTCCAGGTGACAGTTGTGGTTTCCACTGAGATTGTGACCTCGATTGACCTTTTCAGAGGTCAACCGAGGTCACTGACCTCCGATGATCTGATATTACTTTTTTGGCTTCTGGCAGTTTCTAGAACATTTTGTGACGGTGATTTCAAATATGGGATCCATCTTACATAATTATATGTTCCACTGGGGTCATGCACCCCAACAGTTCATCCGAGGTCACTAACCTCAAATGACCTGACATGACCTGACATGACCTTTTTGGAATTTGGCAGTTTCTAGGACATTTTGTGACGCTGATTTAAAATTTGGCACCCATTTAGCATAATAATATGCTCATTCGCGATTCTAGCTCGATTACATTCAATTTATACGTATTTACAATTTAGTTGAATTTTGGGTCATTGACATGACCTCAGAGGTCGCCTAATAATCCAGGACCTTAAAATCGGACATCAATGGCTTCCTCTCGTGACAAGCAACACGCTCGTTTTTAAATCGAAGCTCTAGCCTAATTAGGGGCGAAACGCTAGGGGGGTCGCCCCCCCCCCCCCTGCACGGTCACGCACTGATCGGACGCTGTACGGGCGAGGGTTAAAAGCGATTTACCATCCATCCAAAAAAGCGATACTTCTCCGGTATTGGGGTAGGTAGGGACTAGGTTCTCAGGGGGTAAGAATGCGCTGTTTGACGCAGCTGTTTCACCTGCTTAGTAACGTTGGAAGAACGCCATTTATTGTTATAAGCAAGGCACCGATGCATACTTCACAAGGCATCCGAAATTTAGGCGCGCTGTGGCTTCATTTGTCGTTCTGAGCCATGTTAACCTTCGCCCTGGTGGGGGTCATTTTGACCCCTCCTGATGTTTTTCGGGAATAACGAGCGCGCCGACAAATTTGGCACAGCTGTTTGGACTTTGGGGATCATTTACCCACGTTGTGTGAAAATGTTGACACCTCAGGTCATTTTAGGTCAGGTCACCAGGTCACGTCAAGGAACCTTACCTCCAAAAATGTTTGTAGTCGAGCCAAAGCCACAGTGTTTGTCCGAGATATTTGAAACTTACAGGATTTCATTCGGTCAATAAGTACCTACAATTCGTATATATCTCTAAATTTGTATCGGTGGCCTAAGGTGAGGTCAATTTCGTGACCTTCCCGTTATAAGTCAATATGAAAATATACAAATGCTTCCTATTCAGAGAATGTGCATTAGATCAGGCCAATTCTTTCAGAATCATGCTATTTCAGCTCATTATTAATGATCCAGGTGCAATTGTTGCTTGGTGACCCCTGTAAGGTCAGTTGAGGTCATCTGAGGTCACCAGGACTTGTTTTGCCAATAACTCTCGATAGAATAAAGATAGAGACGTGCAAATGATACCACTGTGTTTGCCTCGTCAAGACGCATCGCCTCCATATGCAAAACATGACCTACCTGGGTCACCAAATGACCTTAACCTGAGGCCAAATTTTGAGGTTGATATAATCCAATCACCATTACTATATTTCAAAGCGTCTTGACAAGACAAACACGATGACGTTAAAATTATTCATCTATGTTTAACCGATACAACACTATTCACGAAACACTTTTTGGAAGAAAATGACATCGTGGCCTTTGGTGACCTCTGGAGCCTTAACTATCGACCTAAGCTAAAATTTTAACTTCCAATGGCAATTAGATTTTGCATGAGCTTTCGATTCCTGTTTTCCGTTTGTTCCTAACTATCATAGTTCCCGAGATATTTCGGGGTTTCTGGAGTAAAGTCCTTAACTTGGAAAACTGGACTTTTGATGACCTCTGGTGACCTCAATATTGCTCTGGGCTAAATACAAAAAGCCAGAAATAACTTCGAATTTCCTTCTTAATAGCTTTCGAACGCTTTTTCCGCGTCTTTCTAGCTCCTTTGGTTTTCGAGTTAGTGTGGAGGTCATTTTGACCCCCCCCCCCCCTCCCCAGGGCGAAGTTGTCGCAGAGGCACACCGGGGCGCGGGTAAAGTTATTTTACGTGATGCTGATGTAACGTAGGAGGTGTACTGGTGGATCCAGGGGGGTCATTAGGGGAAAATGTCTCACCCCATAGGAGAATGGGGGGGGGGGGGGGGGGGGGGAGGGCATTCAATACAAGTATGTCCCACGCGTTCCTGCATTGGCTGTAAGAAGTGATAATTAGGAAATAAACTCCCCCCCCCCCCGATCAACGACTCTTTCGCGCTGAAGACCCTCCCCCGGCCAACAACTCTTTTACGCTGACGATCCGACGCCCCCCCCCCCCCCCTGATCAACAACTTTTCGCTGATGAAACGGAGCGAATTTTGTGCCCCCTCCCTAAACTCGAACCCTGGACCCTAGATCCGCCAGTGAGGAGGTAGTGGAAAATTATATCGTTTCTAAGCAAGCGCTGTAGAGCAATAGCAAACATGTCTACTTATATTCCTGTCCCTATAGATGGCACTAGTAGTAAACGCCTGAAGTTATCTGTACCGCATAGCTTGAAGCCGAGAACTGCGGTCCCCGCCATGGGGAGGGGGTAACCAGTTGTTCTTGTCATCAAAAGGGGGGTAACCGCACCGTTGACGCTGAGAACTACTGCCCTACAGCCTGTCGGTCATGTAGACACTGCGTCTAACGGTATAACAGCCACACAGCCATTTACACGTCTCCCTACCAAGAGCCAGTAAATTTAGATTTATGGCGGCTTATAAACACATCCTGACCAAATTGAGGCATGGTTGAGCATAACTATCAAAACCATACCTACGCATATTGACTATAGAGTATAAGTATATCACTTTGTGCATAGCGCTATAGGAATAATGTGTTGTTATTATTTGTTTACTAGGGCAAAACTTGACTGAAACATAAACGTGATGTTAAAACGTCATTATTGGGGACGAGAGGCCACCTCACAGCCTGACACCCGGTCAGCCGCAACTCTTAGGGCATTTGACATTAAAGCTATTCACTCTAAATATCCATTATATTTGCACGTAACGTGGTCTGCTATGACACTATCGTAGCCAGCCAGCCAGCTACCTAGTACCTATTAAAGTGGTGACAATTGACGGAGACAACGTCTACAGCCACACTGGCTACTGACCCGTGACCGAGACACCGTCTCGATATCAGGATACGGTCCCGCCGGTCCCATACAGGCCAGCCAGGCCAGCCAGCAAGGCAACCTCCCGTCGGTCCCGCCGGTCCCATACAGGTCAGCCAGGCCAGCCAGCAAGGCAACCTCCCGTCGGTCCCGCCGGTCCCATACAGGCCAGCCAGGCCAGCCAGCAAGGCAACCTCCCGTCGGTCCCGCCGGTCCCATACAGGTCAGCCAGGCAAGTCAACCTCCCGTCAAAGTCCCAACGGATTTGTCTACGTTGGTATCAATCGTCACCAGTGCCCGGGGCGAAGGCAGTGAGCTCCATGGTCTTGCTGACAGCTGTTTCGTGCCTGGCTTAAGACGAAACATGATACAGCTGTATCATGTATGTAAATTAAGCCACCATCATGTTTTGTGCCATTTCATTTGGTTGTATCAAGAGAAATAGGACTACTGTTATTTTCTGTCTCTGACAAATGTCTGCTTCCAATATTGTATGAATTGTTGGCGCTGTGTTCTGGAACACTGAGTCGTTGAGTTAGAATCGTTTGTTTCATAGTTCGTGATTTGAATTATTTATCAAACTCATCATTAATTCAAGAAATACAAACGACACATTGATTTGCATGCCGCTGAATAACTTAACGTGTTTGGCTCATTGGGAACAGCCCAAGGGGTGACACACGTGATATATAGCGTATAAGTTCGCATTACTAAATAGATATGGCATAACTTCTTAACTATATATCTTCTGTAACGTACATACGTTCTGTAAGTGTCTTTAGGTATGTATCACTCACATGATGAACATGTTATCACATATTCCTTGCCTATTTAGCCAACGCAAAACAAATCCACCGATCACTAAATGAATGATTACGCTCTTGTCCTCACGTATCGGATTGCTGATTGCGATACACTACGTTTCGTAAAATAATTGCCAACTTTGGAATCTTCGACCATAAACTATGGATGCGACTGCCAGGAGTGATGGTAACAGTGACGTCACACCCTCGTGTCCGTCATTCGGTAGGATCGTACAGTTGACCGACAGTCCGATCAGGTGTCATATAACAAATATCAACAATAAGACAGCTGTGACATACGGACATGTTATTAAAAATATCCATTGCGAAGAAAGCGTCATCTTAATATGATAAATTGAGACACCCACGACCTATAGGGGAATCTGAAGCAGATGGTCGACCACCCGTGGATAGAAAGTTGCTGTCTTTGAGAGAGGTTTCTCACGAGTATGTGCACGAACTTTAAAACAATCAAGCCATCATTATCATTTATGAAGCGATATGAATCAAAAGCAAGATCAAACATGAGCCTCAATTATTCATAATACAACGAAGTGCCACGATAATTTTAAGCGCGATACATATAGCGATAACTCATTTAACATGTGATCTGCCGCGATTGTAAACATATCCATATATTAAGCAAACTCCATGCTGTCCTTGTGCGCACGTCGCCTCGTGTTGACTGCCGCTGCATCTGTGTCGTGCCGTCTGTCATCCTCCCACTGCAGGGACATCTTGCGGCTGGGCACCCCTCGCAGCGGGCCACTACTGCTCGCCTGCCCCGGCCACGTGCTGGGGTACGACCCCCTTCTGAAGGTGGCACGCTGGGTGTGTGAGCGCCTTCTGCCTGGCTCGGCCCTCCCTCGGGCCTCCCGTCGCCGGACCGGATTCCGAGCCGACCCGCGGCTACCGGCGGAGGCTGCCGCCCGTCCGTCCGACCTGCGTGGCAGCGGGCTCAGCCGCGGCCACCTGGCGGCCGCCGGCAACGCCACCTGTCGGCGCTCCCTGCAGTACAGTTTCCTCATGTCGAACGTGGTGGCACAGCCGGCGGCGGTGAACGGCGGCGTGTGGCGGCGGCTGGAGGGCCACGCTCGGGCTCTGGCTGCCTCCAGACCCGTCTGGGTCACCTCAGGACCTCTGTTTGTGCCTCGGGCGGAGCCGGATGGTTCTCTGGCGCTGCACGTGCCCCTGGTGGGCCCGGGACGGCTGCCGGTACCGACACACCTGTTCAAGACGCTGGTGTACCACGGACAGGACGGCAGACTGACCTCACAGGCGTTTGTGGTCGGGAACGGGCCCGATGATGGAGGAGAGACGCTGGAGGACTGTCTGGTGACACTGGAGGAGGTGGAGCGATTCTGCGGGCTGAGGCTGATCATCAGAGTTTGCAGGAAGGATGTGCGGCAGCTTACCGCAGATGACTTGTGACCGGAAAACGGCGGGGTGCGAGAGAGCCTTTTCGTACTGTCTGACATATGCGGTGGTGCAGTGGCACGTTCCAATATTGGGTCTGGCGGTGCCAAGATCTTACTCAGTTGAGTCAGTTCCACATCAATTTATTTTTGCCTAATAATTTTGTGAACACAATACATATTCCAACATTTATTCGTCATGTTGCCAACGTGATGCAATAATAAAGTCCACTGGATTGAGTGTTTGGCATTTCCTCAACGACATCGACCGACATGAGCATGAACAATAGCAGGTCGCAGAAAGTCATTATTTTGTTTCTGACATTTCTGAAACACCAATCGGCTTATCTTCAATATTTCGGAGACCTATCGGTTTATTTTGAATATTTTTTAGATACCAATCGGTATATTTTGAAACTTTCTAAAAGTCCAAAGTTCCTAATGATGCAACCAAGCAATGGGCAATACAATGACCCTGTGGCTAGAGACCCTCGCGCGACACTGCTCCATGACCCCTACTCTGACCTTCCGGGCTGCCGCCTCTCCGTCTCTCCAGTCCCACTGCCGGAATACCTGCCACGCTCGTGGCTGACTTTGCACGCCACTGGAGGATACCGGTAGCAGGTCCGGCACGTGACATGGCAGGAAGGCAGCACGCTATCTATCAGGACAATGACGTCAGCCATGTCCGAACACTGACCTGCGCTCGATGGTCATCAGTGCTCTGTGATTGAAGCCACGTGTATGGAAACCTGCATGCAGAAGGGCACGCGCTGAATACATGTTCGATTAATTGTACATAATGTTAGTGAGCCACCTTCATGTGCGATACAAAAAATAACTCTGTGGATAGTTTGCACGTAAACAAATTAAACAAACATACTTTTTCAGTTCACAATAGTTTCACCGGCCACACACAAAAAAACAATAGCACCGTTTTCCGACATAATTTGCTGCCTTCAGTCACTGGCTGGATTCAGTGAGCAGTTATTGATAGTCTTGCTGTCTGACAACTGCCATCAACAGTAACATTTTTACATTGTGATTATATTATCAATGCAGTCCAACACTTCACGATTGTTGTTGATAATTAGTTGGTTGGATAGTTGAGTGTCTAACTTTGATGTTAAGTCATAGAAGAACAACTACACAAACTACAACAACTACAACTAACTACAACTACGTATAATTTTAACCGAAACAAAATATTGTATCGCTTCCTTTAAATGAAAGGCTTACCTTTTTTGCATTGAGTAAGCGGAACAGGAAATACTGCGAACACATTTGCGTATTAGCGCAATCCGATACTCGGCTGACGTACAGCCTAATTGAAAATAAATAAATTGCATCACCTAAGGACATTTTACTTTCGCAATCAATTTGTGGCAAGCAATGTAGGTGGCTACATGTGGCATGTTTTTTATTACCATATGAGTACAGTCCTCAGTAAGGCTGATACCGTCCTCAGTGAGGCTGATACAGTCCTCAGTGAGGCTGCTACAGTCCTCAGTGAGGCTGCTACAGTCCTCAGTGAGGCTGATACAGTCCTCAGTGAGGCTGATACCGTCCTCAGTGAGGCTGATACAGTCCTCAGTGAGGCTGCTACAGTCCTTAGTGAGGCTGCTACAGTCCTCAGTGAGGCTGCTACAGTCCTCAGTGAGGCTGCTACAGTCCTCAGTGAGGCTGCTACAGTCCTCAGTGAGGCTGCTACAGTCCTCAGTGAGGCTGATACAGTCCTCAGTGAGGCTGATACAGTCCTTAGTGAGGCTGCTACAGTCCTCAGTGAGGCTGCTACAGTCCTCAGTGAGGCTGATACAGTCCTCAGTGAGGCTGATACAGTCCTCAGTGAGGCTGATACAGTCCTTAGTGAGGCTGCTACAGTCCTCAGTGAGGCTGCTACAGTCCTCAGTGAGGCTGATACAGTCCTCAGTGAGGCTGCTACAGTCCTCAGTGAGGCTGATACAGTCCTCAGTGAGGCTGCTACAGTCCTCAATGAGGCTGATACAGTCCTCAGTGAGGCTGATACAGTCCTCAGTGAGGCTGATACAGTCCTCAGTGAGGCTGCTACAGTCCTCAGTGAGGCTGCTACAGTCCTCAATGAGACTGCTACAGTCCTCAGTGAGGCTTCTACAGTCCTCAGTGAGGCTTCTACAGTCCTCAGTGAGGCTACTACAGTCCTCAGTGAGACTGCTACAGTCCTCAGTGAGGCTACTACAGTCGTCTAGACGTGGCGTTTCAGGAGTTTTTTTCCTTCATGAACGTCAGTTTTCCCCGAAATCCTGCTAAATTGTGAATCAATTCAGCGGGTGGCCGTTTACCGGTTTTGGCAGCGGTCCTTCCCGGTCCTTCCCGGTCTTTCCCGCGGTCCTTTCCTTTCGCGGTCCTTCCCGGTCCTTCGCGGTCCTTCCCGGTCCTTCCCGGTCCTTCCCGGTCCTTCCCGGTCCTTCCCGGTCCTTCCCGGTCCTTCCCGGTCCTTCCCGGTCCTTCCCGGTTCTTCCCGGTCCTTCCCGGTCCTTCCCGGTCCTTCCCGGTCCTTCCCGGTCCTTCCCGCGGTCCTTTCCTTTCCGCTGTCCAACGGTTCTTCCCGGTCCTTCCTGTGGTCCTTTCATTTCCACGGTCCAACGGTTCTTCCCGGTCCTTCCTGTGGTCCTTTCCTTTCCACGGTCCAACGGTTCTTCCCGGTCCTTCTCGCGGTCCTTTCCTTTCCACGGTCCAACGGTTCTTCCCGGTCCTTCTCGCGGTCCTTTCCTTTCCGCTGTCCAACGGTTCTTCCCGGTCCTTCCTGTGGTCCTTTCCTTTCCGCTGTCCAACGGTTCTTCCCGGTCCTTCCTGTGGTCCTTTCCTTTCCACGGTCCAACGGTTCTTCCCGGTCCTTCTCGCGGTCCTTTCCTTTCCGCGGTCCAACGGTTCTTCCCGGTCCTTCTCGCGGTCCTTTCCTTTCCACGGTCCAACGGTTCTTCCCGATCCTTCTCGCGGTCCTTTCCTTTCCGCTGTCCAACGGTTCTTCCCGGTCCTTCCTGTGGTCCTTTCCTTTCCGCTGTCCAACGGTTCTTCCCGGTCCTTCCTGTGGTCCTTTCCTTTCCACGGTCCAACGGTTCTTCCCGGTCCTTCTCGCGGTCCTTTCCTTTCCGCGGTCCAACGGTTCTTCCCGGTCCTTCTCGCGGTCCTTTCCTTTCCGCAGTCCAACGGTTCTTCCTGCGCTGTTGGATCCGATCGTTAAACGGTACCTATTGACGTGACTAGATGTATGTAATGGGACATCAATACAAATCTTGGTCAGCTTAAATGCACCCCAGATCGAAAGGTAACTGAGATTGACGGCTGCAATCTGAACCCTACATTGACATTAACTGTGTGTTATTGAAATGTTAACATTCAGAGCTGAACATTTCATAGACTGATACCCATTTCAGACTTACTCAGGTTTGTCGAAGCGTAAGTACATTGCTTGGAACAGCAGATCTAACGAATCATTCACAACAGCAAATATCCGATGACGTAATACGAGAGAATTGCGTCTCGGTTGACTTGCCACCGTTTGGAGATCGTTTTATAACTATCATGAATAACGCATCTGGGATATGACCAGGGATTTACCAAAGAAGAAGACATGATCTCCGCCATAGTTATTGCCGCAATGAAGCATGATATTGTATAGCTGGAAAGGTCAGCATACATTACAGGGAAGCTGACAAGAAAACAAATATTGGGTGCGGGGCTGGAGAAAAAATGTTAAATCTGCATCAACCCAGCCCGACCCTGCTGTACGGCGAAAGGGTTGTTCGATCAAGAACTGGTACCTAGGTAAGAACGTGGACGTTTAGGACCGACAGTGCTTCTCGGAAAGCAGCGGTCACCAACCACATCGAACCAACGAGAATTGCAGCAGTGAGCTGCTTCTCGTCCATGAAGCTATCACATCGACATCGAGCCCACAGTGCGCTCCTATGTTAGCATGCGGCAGGCGTAACGTTAACAGAGGTGCCATTAGGGGTGCGGTGGTGGAGGAGGGTCACCTCTGCACTACCTCGACTGCGAGAGAATCGGTCGACACAGATCAGTGCCCGAACCTGGGCTAGAAATGTAGTGATCAGGAAGAACCGAAAGGCGAAATTAATCTACATACCGTTGCACTAAAAACAGTGCAAGTGGAGTTTAATGCCAAAATAAAAGCACGGAAGTCCACTTAACGTGTCCGCGCTGAGCAATTGAGCATCGATTTTGTTCACCAGACAAGGCTGGAAATAAGTGCGATAAGTAACCAGGACGGATTCTGCGACGCAGCCAAAACTACGCTGGCTCGTCTTTTTATGAAAGGGCGTTTTGTTTTCTTTTCAACTGGACTGCTATTACAACATTTTTTTTTGCGATGGCAAAAAATTGACAATTTAACGAAAAGGTTGCACTGATTTTGTATTGCTTCTATTTGGCCTTCTATTTGAAAGCGACTTTTCTGGTGATGACATTACGGCGTTTTGCTATTTGACTCCCGCTACATGCAGACACATCAGACAGACGAACTGAGGAGTCATTCATGCCCACCCCGTGACCGTGTGACTCGTGTGTGCGTTATCTCAGTCTCACCCAGTATCAGTCTCACCCATGACGCCCTCGACCGGTCATTTCGTCTGCGCCCTTTCGCACGTCCCGGATATGACACACTCAGCCTGATCTGGGAGGGCTGATCTGCCATTGATTAGGCACAGCTGTCTGGCGCAGACGATGGTCAGATATCTCGGTGGATGTCGGCGGGTGATACCAGATTTCTCCAAAAATCAGGTCAACACTCTTAATGCGTAGCTTGCGAGAAGTATTTCTGCTGTTTTTTTTATTTCATACAATATATTCCATGGTATGTGGAATGGATGGATTGGTACCACATGACCTCAGCGGCTGGTGCACCCAAAACACCGTAATCATCATCAATGTCTTGAATGGTTTCGAGTGAACTTTGCAGAAGAGTACGCCCTACTTTGCCTTACTTTGCAGAAGATTACGTTTTTATCAAACCAGCGAGCATTCGTATCCAATATGCAATTACAATTAGCCTGCTCAGTTCAGCAGTCAAGTCCATTGTTTTGTACTGCCATTCAGCCAGTCGAGGCCTTTGTGTTTTAACTCGGCCAGCAGCTGCCATGAACTCTTGTAAATAGCCTTCTTCCCACCGCCCTGAGTACTCCATTACGTATTACGTTGCCCGACATTAACGGAGACATTCATACCAGCGACCTCCGCCGAGTGTCGTGGAGTTCGCCTGCTGGCTGGCACAGTACACCGGTCAGGAAGTCACAAGGAAAAGCTGATGTACGTCTTAGGATGTAATTCCTACAATGTGACATGTCGAGAGACTTGGACAACCAGACAAGTGAGTGACAATTGCAATAGGCAAACAATGAATGATATTGGAATGTCTATTAGACAGATCACGTTCGTTTAAATTGACTTTACGTTTTGAATCGGCAGTTTCTGTTCTTCTATGAACTCACATTTATTTTGTATATATTATTCCAACTGAAATCGAATATAAATACGCTTGCCTTAGAACTGATAATGCTCGAATATAATCGTAGTAAAATAAAAAAAAAAATCCCTGAAGTGGCTGAGCTGGTAGGTCACCAGGGCCCAATCTTACCAAGTGCCGTGATCGCACCCAATCTTACCAATCCCGTAGTACGGCATATTGGCGCGCCGGTCTGCAAAACTCCTGAAACCCGGGATCGAACCGGGGACATCCCGATCCTCAGTCTTCCGACTGAGCTATTTGGACAATGAGCCTGAACAAACCAAACGCCGTGGTTCCCTAAGTGCGGCATTCTGAGCACTCCATTCACGGAATGCCGTGCTTACGCATTCACGGCATTTGGTAAGATTGGGCCCAGAGGAGAGGTGGGATTTCTCTCGCGCAGGCTGCTAGAGTCCCAGCGGAACTAGTCGTTGGCGCCTGCCCGGAATGGCCGGCAATCGTTGGCAGCCGCGACACTCGGGTTAGGTGCAGTCACATGACGTCACCAGGTGGGCGAACCGGATCCGATTCGGGCACCCGCTACTGCCGTCACTTGGCACTACGCACAGAAATTGCACAATCGGACGGTCAGCATGACATGTATATAAGAGGTGCGTGGAACTTAAAAATGGGTACAGAATACTACATTTGTTTATAAAACATTTATCCACTAAAAACGGGCATCGTAAAACCAGGAACTTTCATTAATACGATGTTTATGTATGATGATCTCAGCAAAACCAGGTCCATGGCGCCTACAGCGATAACTTGTAGTTTTGATATATCAGCCAAAGGAAGAATGATGAAAACATAGTATATAACTAGTGTATGGTTGACCTGTTAACACAGACATTTTTCTGGAGATAGCTTGTTCGATATCTTGTTAAATTATTGCCCCGTTGATCCGTGAATCAGTTAACCCATTCACATGTTTCGGGATGCAACTTGACCAGCCCACCCGATGACCCGTTAAGTCATTGCCATATCGACCCGTTGACCCGGTAAACCCATTACTAATTTAGCAGGAGATAACTAAGAACTCAAAAGCGAGTTTGTCACGAGCCCTTAAAAATGTTTATGCTACTTTCCCACTTACCTCCTTCGGTATATCATACAGCTAGAACTTAAAGAAACAATCACTATATCACGGTATATTTAATGGAAGGATCATTTTTTTTTGTAATCCACTCGCGGTCAAAGCTAGTTGCCAACTGACCCCAGCGGCCCGGCCACCCGCCGTCCAGTCTGACCGGTCACGTGACATACCGGCCGGCCAGCCAATCAGAGTCGAGCCGGCGGGCGGGGAGCTGCCAATCAGAGGTCTGTTCACGGACCCTGCGGTTGGCTGCGGTTCGCCCATCAGAGGGCTAAACAAAATGGTTTCGTGGTTGTCGAAATTGAGACCGGGGTTGGTGGTTGTCCTGCGATATTCAAATTCATAGTGCAAAATGTGCGCAATTGCTGCCATTATACACCCTAGTGCACTATCAATACTGCAGGACTTTTTCTGACTTCAATATTGAACAAAAAGCGCTGCCAAACCATACCACCTTCCATCGATATTGCGAAGGTGCACCAGTGACTGAAGACACTGACAAAGCGACCATACTTAACACCCACTTTGCTGAACAAACGAAACTCGACACAGCCGACACTAGACCACTTACACTCATTTCCCCCCATCCCCCAATCCCCCAACTAAAAGAGATCCAAGTCACCGAGCCCGAAGTTTTGAAATGCTTAAACTCTCTCAATGTAAACAAATATACTGGCTCGGACCAAATTCCAACAAAATGACTCAAAATGACAGCATTATTAATCGTAAATCCACTTACACAATTATTCAATAAAACACTAAGCGCTGGAATTTTCACTAGCGCCTGGAAAGCAGCCATCGTAACAGCAATATACAAACGTAAAGGTTCAACCTCCGACCCATCGCACTACAGGTCAATTAGCTTACTTTCTTCCATTTAAAAAATCCTAGAAAAAACTCGTATTCGTAAATATCAAACACCTAATGAATAACAGTATCTTATCGGAAAAACAGAGTGGTTATCGACCGGCCCACAGCACCAAATTCAATAAGTATACCTCACCCATCAACTTTATTCGGACTTCACAAAACCCTCGACTTCACTGCAGTATACCTAGATATTTCCAAATATTTTGACAAAATTTGGCATAAAGCCCTCCTTTTGAAATGCGAAATTCAATGTGGAATTACTGGAACTGTTATGGCTAAAACCTTACCTCTCGGATCGGATACAAATTATCAGAGTAGGCAGCAGTTTTTCAGTCCAAAAAAAATCAACGCAGGCTGCCCCCAGGGCTCGGTGCTCGGGCCTCTACTAGCCCTCATCTGTCTCTCAGACCTATCCGACAAGACCGACAACGATGCCCTCTTCTACGCCGGCGACACCTCCCTCTATTCATCACATCCTCATGACAGCCCCGAACATAGACTTTCCCTCCAACGTGACCTTGACAAGATCCAACGTTTCGGAACTGACTGGGCAATTTCTTTCAGTGGACCCAAGACGATTCAACAGACATTCACCACCAGACATGATGGACTGGCCCCTGACCTAGAATTTGCAGACCAACACATTCCTACTATATCTAGCCATACACACCTAGGACTGACTCTATCAACGGACCTACGTTTCCATGACCACGTTAACAAAATTATCAGGACAGTCAATATGCATCTCAGCCCTATTTATCCAGTAGCTAAGCTACTACCTAGACGCATACTTAATTAAATTTTTATCACATGCATACGCCCACACTTTGACTATTGCGACATCATATACGACGGGAGCATTACTATTTCAGACGCGACTCGACTTCAGACTTTACAGAACCGGATCGCGAGACTAGTGACTGGGACACTCCCCCTGACTTCGACTGAAACACTTCTCGACGATCTGGGTTGGGAACGACTCAAGACTAGACGGACAGCCCACAAGCTATTTTTTCCCCCACAGACCACAGGATCCAGTCCAGGATTCCAGGATTCCACAGGACTACAGGTAAGTTATTTATATGTATAAATTATAAATGCAGAAACCACCAGACTTGTATACGATTAAATTTTTGTTCTAACGATTCATTCACGACTCAAAATCCACATTAGTCCATTCAATCACGACTAAATCAGACCTTCAATTTGTTTGCATTCGATTCAATCGAAGACTTTGATCCCGAGCTTTCGACTCAATCGATTCAAAATGACCTTGAACCATACCCGACTCAATCACTTTGAATCATATAACGACGCAATCACAAATCAAACTATGACTAGATTTGCAACTTAGAACTCATAAGTAATTTGATAGTGCTGCATTTATATGTTTAAATTGTTGATAGATATTACCATAATGGTTG
>JAXIVJ010002477.1:45000-82500 GCA_036785665.1 Chirona hameri
GTGCAGTGCTGTCAACAGTGCTGTGTTATGCAGTGCAGTGCTGTCAACAGTGCTGTGTTATGCAGTGCAGTGCTGCCAACAGTGCTGTGTTATGCAGTGCAGTGCTGTCAACAGAGTTATACTTGTCCGAGGATAATACATGCCGCTCCATATCCAACCTCCGCGTCCGCCATCTTTGGTCAGCTGCCAAAAGTTTATAAATCATGTTTATAAGCGCTCTTTCTATTATCAGGCTGTCGATATTTTATGATCGATTTGTGTATTTATCAAAGCAAAGCAAAATCTCCATTCAGTACCATATCGAATGATATGTACCTTTCAGTCAATATGCCGTTAAAGACTTTACGAAAGTTGATGACTGGAACCGAAATAAAAGTATACAGCTGTGTAATGCCAACAGTACCGGCATCTCTACAGAGTCGCCAAAATTCGCCAAAAATGCTTAGATGATGATAATTGTATTTCATTGCAAAACAAAATCGACAATTATACGTGAATATGCTGTAAATGCAGTCAACGTGTTTCTGTCTGTTCGCTGTATGTCCGTATCGTTTTCATGACCGTTCCCGTCCCGCTCTCAACTCAGTAAGTGCGTGCGCCCGCCTGACACTATCTTCACCCCGGCCAGATAGGGGGATGTACGAGTCGGTAGGGGTTTTGGGCGAAATGAGGATGATTTGCCATTGACTGCGATGGTTTGAGGTCGGTGGCAGCAGCCGCTCATGGTTAACTGCGGTCAGTGGGCGGGGAAGCACGTACCGAGGCTTTGCGAAAGGAAAACTTTAGCCGGTGATCAGGAATTGCTCGATCAGATGGCATGGGTTAGGATCCGTCTTCACGCAACATGGTATTCTGGACGAGGAATATTGATCCCAGACACCTATCCAATCAAAAGGTTCGGCTGGAATTGATAAGAAAATGATGATAAGGCTTCAGCGACGTTGTACCGCCGCAGAATTGAGTGTCTGTAAATTGTTGGTCGGTGGTCAGGCATTTGCACTCGGCGATTCATTGAAATCATCCAGTGGCAGTGAACGTAAATTGTTTTCCTCTTTTGCTGATGATATAATGTGCGTTCGACAGCGTTTTATATATCAAAAAGCTACCAAGCTGCAACATTTTCTCTCTCAAACACGTGTGGCTTGTTTGAAAAGAAACAAATGCTCCGTTTCACGCTGAATGTTCACAAGAAAGACGGTTTAGAATATCGATTTCACTTTAATTTCGTGGTAATGCCCTTTTCCAGTAATTTGACATCTCAAATGGGCGGTAAATGTCCGATTCTTGATTGGTATTTGTGAATAATTATCTTTCTGTCATTGATGATATAAAGTCATACTTGAATGGTGTCAATAAACATATCCGACAGGATATTTTTGCTCGTTCCTGAACAAATAAAACGCAAACATTTCAATGCAAACACTTCCGAACAATAAACACTTCTTTTCACACTGGGGTCATGTTGGTGCTGGCGACTGAATTTCCCATGTGGATTATGACTCGGCCTCTACTGATCCAGTGTGTGATGACATGAGGGTCGATTCGGGTTAACGACACCCAAAGCTATTCTCTCGCTTTGAAGGCAATATTGCTAGTCAAACTTTTTGGCCAACCAGCACTAGGCCTCAACAACTGAGAGTCTTTGAAATTTCAACAGTCTTGCCTTTTCCCATGGGCGGCGGAGGCGGGGGGGGGGACGGGGGACGCGTCCCCCCCCCCCAAAAAAAAAAACATTTTCCGATTTAACATTACGCCTATGGGCGTTGCATAGTTTCGCATACATTGTAATTGTAAAAAAAAAATCGCATAAATTGCATAAATCGACTTCAAAGTGCCTCCCCCTCCCCCACTTTCGGAAGGTGGCACCGCCCTTGCCTTTTCCAGTAATACTGCAAAATCCACAACGCGTTACCTATAGAGATCATGTGCGTCTGAAGCCACTTAAGTATTCTCGTGTGTAATAGCTTACAAGACTCCCCTCATCTTTAGTTCCCTGTGCAACAAAGTGTGTAATGTACGCAAGAACCTAAGATAAAATGTCATGTGTTACTTCATACAAATATTTTGCGACGGAATCTCATCTGAACAACAATGCGTTTAAACATCTGATAGTGATCCAAATGTGCATATCCTTTAACCCCAAAATTGCAATGCTAGTCAGATCATTTACCAACCGATTACAAATTACCTACCAAATCTGTAACTTAACCCGGCATTGACTCAGAACACCATAGACTGGGGGGGGGGGGGGCGTTAAACGCCCCCTGGTTATCTTTCGAACCAATGATCACAGCGAGACGCGCAAGGCGGCAATCGAAAGCTCTCAATGAGTAATCTATAGCATACTCTAAAATGTCAAAGTGAGGTCAAATGTCAGGTCACGGCAGGAAAAAGGTCAAAATCGACGTATTTGAGTTATGGGCCGTACTTTCAATTCAAAACCTTCAATTACGACCATGATCACCCAAAGTGCTACCAAATGAGAAAAAAACACACATCCCGCATGAGCTAAAGGGAGATTGTTGTCAAAGGTCAAGGTCAAGTTCAGGTCACAAAAGGTCACTATACGCAAAATAGCTACGAAAGTCATGCAACACATGTTTTATGGGTTATTTGCCACGTATTATTCGATAGTGATAGTCATTTTACCACCTGACTTCATTTATGTGAAGTTAATGTCAAGTTCAGGTCAACTTCAGGTCACTGAAGATCAAAATTTGACATGGATAAATATAAATAAAAAAGGCATGTTTCTGGACCAGTTTTCTCTCAGAAATATAGTGCTGGCATTTATTTGTCTGTATCTGGTCAATAAAGGCCAAAAAAATGTAGATATCAGTTTGAAATTTGGCATGGTAGTTGCATACATATGGTTCTCTGACATATTTTCCTTTTTTTACATTTGATAATTTTTTTATTTGGTGATAATTTCCCCCCTCCCCAATTTTTTAGTCTTTGGGGGTCAAAAACTGAAATTGTCAAAAATCCGAAATAAAAAATCCGAGATAGCCATGTTGTAGCCCTTGCCATTTGCTATCTTTTGACGTTTTTGGATTGCAATTTCTCAAAATATGGCATTTGTACGGTCTGTTAAAGTTTAGCTGGTTTTGGTGTAAAACTCGTGTGTAGTGATGTCACTAAATTTACTATAACTCCAACGTTTTTCAACAATATTGCTTTATTTTTGCACAGAAGACGTAAAATCGATGTAGAAGAAGGTAGTAGAAGTTTCACTTTGATAGCTTTATTCATTTTTGAGCTATTACGAAAAGTCGTCAGGGGGGCGTTAAACGCCCCCCCCCCCCCCCCCCCCCAGTCAATGGCGGGTTAACATAGGATTTCTCCACATGCCTTACCTGCATGTAAACACATTTTCGCCACAGACGACGTTCAGTGGCATATAATTTCCACAGCTTTACGCTGCCATACCGGCTTACTTTATTCATATACCTCATAATAGCACGTAAGCCAATAGTTGACAGTTTTCGGTGCTAACAATCTGCCGTGGGTGGCATACACTGAGGGAAACGGCTTGCTGAACATTCATATTGAGTGAGCCTGGACATTAACACCTTCTTGCATGACTCCAGTTCATTAAAATTGACTAGTATATAGTATCGAGGTGACTTGGACAATGTTCCCGGCATATTGATCTCCCCTAAGTTAAGAGTAAGCGGCCGGCTGTTGTCCTATAACCAAGAGCACACGCAGTTGGTCTCGATTGCCTGTGTGACAATTTGTGTTCATGTATGGGCATGGACATATAGTTCATATAGTTGTAGGCCTTGTTTATTCTACGCTGCCACTACGGACGCCTTGACAGCGTACACGTGCCTGAGTGGTGACAACCGTCGACGGAGCAAATACGTCATATTTGACCACGTAAGAAAACAATGCACAGAAACACAGGCAAAAAGGGAGACAAACGTGTACACAAACTCTGATTATTCAGAGACAACTAGGTAGAACGTGAACAAAGGCATATTTGTTCAGTGGTCATGGGAATAAGGCGACGGGGAGAGTATGAGGACAAGGTTATGGGATAATAGTCGTTTTCATGAAGGATTATTGCGCTGAAAAGATTCTGAAAAGTTTCTGAAACGTTTTAAAAAGTTTTGGTATAGAAGTCTTAGTATACAAGTCTTAAGTATAAAAGTCTGGTAAAAGTCTTAAAACGGCTCTTTGTAAGACTTTTATAAGACTTTTATACTAGCCGTTTTCACGAAGGATTATTGCGCTGAAAAGTTTCTGAAAGATTCTGAAAGTTTTGAAAACTACACAACTTTACATGCGATTTTTGGCTAGAAATGTCCCTCATAATTTTGTAATATGTTGGTAAGAATAAAATATGTTGACAAAATTGAGGTTTGGTGGTAATAAGCAAGATAAGCATTGATAGAATCTTCCTGAAACTTCCTGAATCTTCCTGAAACTTTCAGGAAGATTCCATCAATACTTATCTAGCTTATTACCACCAAACCGCAGTTTTGTCAACATATTTTATTGTTACCAACATATTACAAATTTATGAGGGACATTTCTAGCCAAAAATCGCATGCAGAAGTTGTGTAGTTTTTAAAAACTTGCAGAATCTTTCAGAAACTTTTCAGCGCAATAATCCTTCGCGGAAACGGCTACTAAGACTTTGATACCAAAACTTTTTATAACTTTTCAGAAACTTTTCAGAATATTTTCAGCGCAACAATCCTTCGTGAAAACGGCTAATAGCAATTTGGTCAAAGGTGGAGTGAAGTGTGCAAAGTTGTGAAATTCGCTAGAACTGTAATAATCCCAGTTAGTCTGATATGAGCTCAACATTGCTTCAGGTGCTATTTTGCATTACAAAATATAACTTATTTGTCTATTCTTTTAATGCACTGTTTGCGTGTTTATTCTACCATTTTGTTTCCAATACAAATGTATTTCTCGCCAATAAAAAACAGTGTGTACAAATAGGCTATCCAACAAACTTATAATAACATCGCACAGCTTTGCCGCTACCATAGCTACAGATGCCATGTTTTGCTGCTGTACATTAAATTAACAACAATGAAGCCTTAACAACACAGAAGCGCACATGAAACTACTTGTGTCACTCTCACCTTACCACATAACAAACGGCTATTACACCAGTAAGGCGCCGTAGTTGGCGATGAACGAGCGAGCGCATAGGAAATATATGTTTAATTTCAACTCAATCGGGCAAGTAGTTTCTGAGATACAAAAAAAGGTGCGCTCGTGCAAAGGCACCCCACCCCTGACTTCTGGGAAAGAGGCGACTGAAAGGTCTCTAACCACACACCGAATTTTAACACAATCGGCTCAGCCGTTCCTGAGATATTGCATAGGGGTGCGCACGTGCGCACGTGCAGAGACACCCCACCCCTGACTTGTGGGAAGGCGGTGGCTGAGAGGTCCCTAACCACACACAAAATTCGAACACAATCGGTTTAGCCGTTCCTGAGATAAAGAATAGGGGTGTGCACGTGCGCAATGCGCGTGCTGAGGCACTCCATCCCTGACTTGTGGAAAAGTGGCGGCTGAGGGGTCTCTCTAACCACTCACCAAATTTGCACACAATCTTCCCAGCCGTTGCGGAGTTTTTGCGAGAAAACATTTTTAAACACCCCTTACGCGGCGTGCGCCACGCGCAGTAGTAGTCACCCACGTGAGTCGGCACTGGTCTGAAACAGGGTAGGTTGGATGGGGCTGCTCAGCAAAGAAGTCAGCTTGTCATTCTGACGTGTGGTTGCAGAGATATTAGCTTCTCAAAAGCGTCGCCACGGGCCGGGCCGGGCCGGGCCGGGCCGCTCATATTCAGATTGTTTTCCCATACACCACGGAAGGACGAGCGCGCGCTTCGCTCTCGCTCGCAATAATTCCGTTTGGTTACTGGATACCGTTAGCTGTGCGTTAAGCAGACAAATTAATTATACCATAATGCTGCTGAATTAAACACTTAGTAGTCATTTTAATCACACCACTGATTGAGTCACCGCTAGTGAAGCGCATGGTTCAAAGCGAGAATGTATCATACGACACGGTAAACAGTTTATCACAGCTGATGTGAATGGCTTCACTGAACTGCCGCCCACTGTTAGGCTGCCCAACGCATCGTCCGCCTTCGGCTGACAGATATTAGGCTGCAGATGTGGTATGGGTAGGCGGTGCAGTGCCGTTCTAAACAACATTATCCACCAGCTTCACACCTGCGCTGATGTAGAGTTGAGAGAACGAGCGTTCCACCGGCCGATAACCACGCGATCTAAACGCGATTAAAACGCTAACTGTACACATTCAGCACCTGCGGCCAGCTCATCCTGAAAATGTTATACAAACTTTGGGACAGGCTATTGTTTTTCAATGGTCTGGTGATGGTGAGTTACATCATCACCCTGTTCAGTAATGCTGCAGCTCTGCATTCAGATTAATTTAGCTTCCCGACAAAGAGACAGATCGGTGCGCGTGTTAAAGCGAGTATTTTTAGCTCAATGAAACTTCTGCATTCGCCCAACCTTACATTGTAGCCTGTATGTTTCTCCCGTATGCGAGAATGACATGAGAATAGAACACGATGAAACGGATGACGTATGAATTGGGTTTATCCGCTAGGTAAGCGATTTCATAGATATGAACTTCAGGAATGGGTCATTGAAGACATACTCGTAAAATTCATAGCTAACGTATGTTTCCGCTTATTTTATGGAAGTAAACATGCGATCGATTATTTTTCAGCATTTTGTTTCAGATAGTAAAAGACGCTGAACCTCTAGCAAGCACATGTCTGAGGATAAATCTCGCGTTGCCAGTCGACTGGCGTGTGAGTTATGTTTCCCTTGCGTGCAGGTCCGCTGGTTTAGATAGGACCTTGCATGTCAGAGCCGGTTGTTCGGTGCTAATATTAAGAAAGTTCGCGGTGGCCACAACTGTTTTTTTTTTGCTGTGGGCACTTTACCCTTTATGCAGCCGTCTGAGACTCGGTATCCAAGTTTAATCTGCATGCATCAGACCAGATATACAGTCCAGAAAACGCAATTCATTAAGTTGTTTGCTATGCTGAATTGGGTCAGTCCATTTGTTTAATAAAAGTCCGCAAATGTTGTGAAAATACTGATTCAATGGCGGCCCTTCACAGAAAGAGCATAGCGCATACTGTCATGGGCCCAGCGAATTGGATTCATAACCAAATTTCAGTCGCTATCTCATGGAGATCACATCATTAGTTTAGCATTGTCATACAACAGCGATCTTAGCCTGCTGTCGGAGCCCTGTGCAGTGCGCACTTTAATACCAATAAACCCGAGCACCAAGTCGGATCCGATGCCTCAATTAGGTAGACTGCGCAGCTTGATTGCTGTCTACTGCGTCACACTGTGTGTTTGCATGGCACAACAGCCCAAATTGTTCGCCGAGTAAGAAGTGTCGGGAAATCTTTGCCGTAAGGATAGAACTAAGTGTGGTTAGTGGAGTGCCTGAAATGGTAGGCTGTACCGGTTCACATTCCTGTACCGCGGTACAGTCTACACTTCAGTGACAGACCGAAAATCTCCAACGCGAGCGGCCTCGAGGCGTTTCATTCCGCATCTTCGTGCTTGTTTGACCATAGAGACATGATTTAGACCGGCCATGATTCTGGCAAGGGGCCATTTGTCACCATTTTAAGAATTTAGAGCCGTAATTTGTGCTGCAACGCATAATTTTACTTCATCAAATCATAACAATATATTTGTTGTCACTTGGGCAGTTTGTCAAGAGGTATCGTTCGTCCCCCCCCCCCCCCCCACCTCCCACCGGAAGTATTGGCGTCCGGTGGCGGGAGGGTGCGGCAGGTGACGGGGTCGGTGTCGCCGGTCAGCGCCGCGGGATATGACCCGTGCTAGTCGATACCGACAGGTCGTGGGGGACGGCCGTTGTCTGTACACCGTCAGGCGTGCCTCCGATGTGACCGACGCTGTATCAGTGTCGGACAGTGCTGCCGGTGCCGCGGCGACCGGCGATATGGTGTATTGACCTGACCATCGGACCATCTGGTGTCACCCGGGGGTGGGCGGGTCTCGCACACTGGGACCGCGAGGATGGGGTCCGGAGAAAATGGCATGCCAAGGAGCCGCGAACATGAGTGACGTGACGTTGAAGGTTATCGACAAAACTCACAACACAGTGGACAACAGAAGCGTTTTTTTAGCATTCCATGAAGTGGTGCATCTTCTTAGACTAGTCTGCTTGGATAGCACCTTACCAGTAATCTGGCATGCTTAAGGCAAATAGCATAATGATATATAAGAGACACTGTGTTCTGCCAAAAGAAACATATTTACATGCAGGGGAATTACTACGGACGGCCCTGTGACCTCATGTGACCCCGTGTGACCCGACAGGATGACCCGGTGCCTCCTGCTGCTGTGCCTATGGACGGCCCTGTGACCTCATGTGACCTCATGTGACCTCGTGTGACCCGACAGGATGACCCGGTGCCACCTGCTGCTGTGCCTATAGACGGCCCTGTGACCTCATGTGACCTCATGTGACCTCGTGTGACCCGACAGGATGACCCGGTGCCACCTTCTGCTGTGCCTGTAGGCGGCCCTGTGACCTCATGTGACCCCGTGTGACCCGACAGGATGACCCGGTGCCACCTTCTGCTGTGCCTGTATGCGGCCCTGTGACCTCATGTGACCCCGTGTGACCCGACAGGATGACCCGGTGCCACCTTCTGCTGTGCCTGTATGCGGCCCTGCTGTGGACGCCCGCCGAGGGCCGGCCCTCCTCAGTAGAGCATCTGTCGGACGGTACCGACGTGATGCTCAGTTCGATGGGTATGGTGGAGGGGGCTGATCGGCAGCACCAGCTGGACCAGGTGCCTCACTCCGGATGGCAGCAGTCCGCTGGTGGTCCTCTCCTCCAACTGCCCAACAACCTCGGCACGGTGAGTCGACCGGTGGCGACGGCCAGGGGAAGGTGGTTCGGTAAAGCAAATAGCAAATGTATGCTGGTGCTGGAGTTTATTAGTAAAGGTGCGCATGCTGATGTAATACGAACAAAAGTGGCTTACTTGGAAGAAGTAGTGATGTTATAATACATATCCTTCATTTTGGACCCGTATACGAATATTGTTTTTGCTTATTATGCACTCATGTGCATCTAAAAACAAGTGCCTACATATATCGATAATGTGTTTGCATCTTAGGATATCGTAGGCGATTTGAGGGTGAGGTGTTTGCATTATATACTCGTACCTTCAAAAGTATGGTTTGATGCTTCCTCTTAAATCAGCCCAGGAATCGCATTCGTTAACATTTGTAAGCCAATTCCAAAGGAATCTGAGGTAATCGACGTGCAGACTGATACCATGTTGAGTGGTGGACCGATACCATGTTTGACAGCCTGTAAATTATACAGGCCAGCGAAGACGTGCAGACTGATACCATGTTTGCCAGCCTGTAAATTATACAGGCCAGCGAAGACGTGCAGACTGATACCATGTTTGCCAGCCTGTAAATTATACAGGCCAGCGAAGACGTGCAGACTGATACCATGTTTGCCAGCCTGTAAATTATACAGGCCAGCGAAGCCCAATGAGCGGTTGTTTATTGCCGGTAATATCGGCACGCTAACGCCCTATGACGCCCACTCGGCAGTACGATAACAAACCCTGTCTCGAACGTTGCCTATGCGAGTGAATCGGACACATATAATACGACCGAGATGTTCAATGTTACTTCGTTAACAGCTAACCTATGGCCACGCAGGAGGAGGATGTCGGCGAGGATAACGCTGCGCTGCGACAGCTTCTGTGGCGGCTGCAACCTTCAGCGCCGTCCCTGCAGGCCCCCCGGCAGCGGCGTGGCAGCAGCATCGACACCGGCAGCGGCGGCAGCGACACGCGGCACCAGCAACTCACCCGTCAGTTGCTGCGGCGCTTCCAAGAGCTGCAGAAGCGCAACTACCCGTACAGCAGCGACCTGTACCGACAG
Organism: Chirona hameri; assembly: GCA_036785665.1. Classification (NCBI taxonomy): domain Eukaryota; kingdom Metazoa; phylum Arthropoda; class Thecostraca; order Balanomorpha; family Balanidae; genus Chirona; species Chirona hameri. The sequence goes on from JAXIVJ010002477.1 coordinate 54,975, forward strand.
GCAAGAGGTGTGCAGCTCTCCGCAGGCGCCTGATGCTCACGTCAGCTGTGCCGCGTCGGATTTAGGCGCAGGGGCTCAGGCCGTGTTATCGATGATTGGGTCGATTGGGTGATCGATGATTGGGTGATTGAAAAGGGGCGTTTCTTTGGTTGGGTGTTGACCAGAGATGTCGCCACCGGGGGGGGGGATGTGCCCCCCCCCCCCTCCCCCGGACCACTCCGGCCGGAGTCCGGGCCCCAGATTTGCAGGATTTTAATATTAAACCTGTCGGAGCTACCCCCATCCCTGGCTGCCCCCAAAACCCTGGTTGCCCCCCACGCTCCAAATTTTATGGCGACGCCACTGGTGTTGACCCATGTGCGTATATAACCTATATGGTTATGGTTGTATGGCAGACGTGTGTGCCATTAATGCCAATGCATTCTGAATCTTGAAACAATGTTTTTACAGACATAGAACTGTAATCAGGATGTCATAAACCTGCTACACCAAGAATCGATCTATCGAACAACTCGGCATTACACCAATGTTTCCGCGACTGTCATCGTAGACTTTGGCCCCAAGGTGGCAGTTATTTTCAATATTAGATGAGGCTGTCATAAACATACTGGTTCCCATGCACCACGAACTGGGCCGAGTCCTACTGCATACCCAGTCCAGCACTACCAATAATCATTCCCTGTTTCCAGGTTACATGTGCCTCAGCAAAGTGTGCAACTTCAAGGGTGCGCGCGGCAAGTGAGAAGGTCGTGTAAGAGGCCGGTCTGGCACAGCGCAGCAGGTCGGCGGCGGGGGCACGGTCTCTGGTCCAGCGCCGATCTGGCCCAGCGATCTGGCGATCTGATCGATCTGGCCCAGCACAGCAGGTCGGAGGCGGGTGCGCGGTCTCTGGCCGGAGGCCGGTCCGGCTGGCGACGCGTCCGGTCTGCGAAGACACCTCTTGGAGCCGAGGAGCAGCGTGAACAGTCATCTGATCAGCAACATCAGTCATCTGAGCAGTCATCTGATCAGCAACTACATACATATAAAATTATACCGGTGAAGCGCAGGCGCGGCTGTAGGACTTGATGTTGTGGCAGACGGTCACAGATGCGACAATTGATGGTGTTTCGTGTTGCATCAGATTGGTTTGTTGGGAAACAGGACGGAAAGCAAGCAAAGCAGGATGAATATATTTACATTCTATTGGTACCTATCTGATTTAGGAATTCTACGCACCACGGTCATCGCTAAACGCAAGCAAGTGCGAAATGTGTTGCGGTTCTGTGCGCCGGCAGTCATGATAAGCGGTAGGTACGTTTGAGGCGTTGTCCTGCGCCATGTTTCCCGGTAACGTTTCGCCATGTTTCTGCGCCATGTTTCCCGCCATGTTTCTCCTTGCTGAATCGATTAATGGGTCGAGTCAAGTAGAGGCTGGAGATTTCTGTTGAAAATGCCGCGCATTGTAACGCGAAACTCTACTATGCGCTGAATTAACGAGATATCGTACCAATGTCCAGGAAGAGCGGATCCGAATCGATTAATTTAGGCACTTCAGGACGGATGACAATTGTGAATTGGAGGTAGTGATTCATATATGTCGCGAAGAACGTAGATGAAATCTATCGAAGTCATATAGATAAATGTTTCAAGGATGCTTAAATTCAGCAACGATTCATAGCTGACATTCATTTATATAGTACATCACACATACTACAATACTACTATACAGTTTAGAGAGTAAGGATTGTGTCACCTGTATGACACTTTCGGAGACCAGGTATTTGGGATTATGCTCCGTAGTAGAGACTTTAAGGCGAATTACCTGTCGTACGATGCTTAGAAGGACAGCCCAGCGTATACGCGGTTACAGACGGAAACAATGTTAGCCCGAGACGCGTACCTCAATATTGTTCACCTCACTCTGTCAACCATATTGGACAGTGTTAGAGTCCTGGAGCCGCCCCTGCGTGGGCCTCCGGACAGCGGGGCCCGCCCGCCCCGCGGTCCCTTGAGCCGCCCCTGCGCGGCTACCGGCCGGCATGGCCCGCGGCGGTCCCCGACCGGCCGCACGGCGGCTGGCGGGGCGGCGGGGCGGCCAGTCTCAGGCTAGAGCTGAACGCGCCCGCGCTTGTGCTATATCGTGTTGCTGTCTGGTTATCGCGAATATAACTGAAAGTTTACTCAGCGTCTGGCCCGAGACCACCTCATGGCGCAGCCGGCAGTTAATCGAATTATACCGTAAAAATCGCTGTAACGCAATGAGTGACAGTGACGCCGAGCTGTCCAGTGAGAGGAAGACGACGGCGGTCATCGCGCGGTCGCGGCCCCGATCGCGACTGCAGCCAGTTCGTCCCGACCGAGTAGACATCACCACAGATCGCGGAGAGGCTTTCTCCCTGTGGAAGGAGAGATGGAACGACTACGAGCTGATGTCGCAGATTCGTCTCGACGAGCCAGCCATGCAGCTCGCCACACTACGGGCGTGCCTCTCCGGCGAGACGCTTCGGGTAGTCCGTAACTTCCCACTGACGGATAACGATCGCAGCGACATCGACGTCGTCTTACATTACCTGGAGAACTACGCCATCGGGCAAGTGAACGAGGTTTTGCAAAGGATGCATTTCAATAACAGAGTTCAGTCGGAACATGAGACGTTGGATGATTTCCTCACATCTCTGCGTGATTTATCTTGCTTATGCAACTTTTGCGTGACGTGCAATGACTCACTTATCAGAGACAAATTGTGATCGGTCTGAGGTCCCATGAGACTGTGCAAAAACTCTGTGCCGTTCCTGTCCTGTCGCTCTCTACCGCTATTTCCATATGCAGGGCACAGGAGGCGGCGGTCCGAGACGCATCTGAAATCTGCAGCGGCGGTGCCGCCACCTGCCACGTCCGAGGTGATCGGACTCGCGACAGGAGCCGGTCTCGCGAGTCCTCGCCGAGCGCCTGCCGGGCATGCCACCGGAGACGCACAGGCGACCGGCGGACGGAGCGCCCGCGGCGTGGCTGCAGCCCCGGGCCGCGACAGTCGGGGTGTGCCGCTGCGCTTCGCCCTGAGCGATGCGACCGCTGTGGACGACAGCAACACCGACGCCCAGTCGACTGCCCAGCCCTCGGCCGGGAATGCCGCCGCTGCCTGAAGCTGGGACATTTCGCGAACGTCTGCCGGTCGTCACCGACTCGCCGCCGCGCCGGGCAGACCGACGATCGCGACTATGAGGACGACTACGAGGACTGCGCCGGCCGTTCGTCGGCGATCATCGCGGTTACCGGGGCTCAGAGTGCCCCCCGCATCCGTCTGCGCGCCCGGGCACATCCTAACGGCACCTTCGTGACGGCCAACGCTCTTCCAGACACCGGGGCAGACATCACCGTGGCAGGACTAGATGTCGTCGGTCAGCTGGCAGAGTTTCGCGAGAACCTGACGACAAGCTCTACGCACCCGCGCGCCGACGACGGAAACACCATTCGGTCAGCTGGCACTCTCCTCGTTACCCTCGAGCTGGGTGCCGAACGTATCCAGGAGACGGCACACATTCTACCAGGAGTGAAGGGAATCCTGCTGTCATGGGCGGTCACCAAGCGACTGCGACTGATTCCAGAGGACTTCCCCCGACAGATGACAGCAAACCCCCCGCGTCGGTGCGCGCCCGCAGCACCGCCTGGCGAGGGAGTCTCAACGCGCCCGCGCGCACCTGTGGCGCCACCTGGCGGGAAGCCACAGCCTGTGGCGCGCGTGGCGCTGCCTGGCGGGGGAGCCACAGCGCGCTCTCGCGCGACCATAGCGCCGTCTGGCGGAATCGGATCACCACGTGCTGGCGCACCCGCAGAGCCACCCGGTGGGACCGGGCAGGAGCATCTGCAGCTGGACGCCATCTCGGGTGGAGCACCCGAAGGCACACTGCGCGACCAGGTGACTGAAGAGTTCCCGGAGGTGTTCGACGGCTACATCCGCACGATTCCCGGGGAGGAGTTCCGGATCCATCTTCGAGAGGACGCACTGCGTTCTGCGTAACCACTCCACGACGGGTGCCACTATCACTACGGGACCAGCTTCAGGAAGAGCTCAATCGGCTGGAAGCAGAAGGCATCATCCGGAGAGTCACCGAGCCGACGGAGTGGTGCGCGCCAATTGTCGTCGCGCCGAAGAAGGACGGACGGAGCATCCGACTGTGCGTGGAATTGTCGCACCTCAACAAGTATGTCAGGCGCGAAGTGTACCAGTCCCCAACGCCCATGGAGGAAGTGGCCTTCATGGTCGCCTCTGAGGCACAGTAGCTCACAGTCTTCGACGCCTTGAGGGGATACCATCAGTGTCCCCTCAGTGAAGACAGCCAGCTCCTGACGACGTTCGTCACTCCCGGCGGCGAAGAAACTGCTGCACAGATGCTGGAGTCACGGTGACCGTCAGCTGGATCCCGAACGCTGGGCGCGAGGGATACTGCAGCTGCGGAACACTCCGGGACCTGACGGGCTGTCGCCGGCCCAGCTGGTGTACGGCAGACCAGTGCAAGACGCTCTCTCCGCTCACCACCGACTGTTCGCTGCTTCGGCGCGTCCGACACCACAGAGGCATCCGCAGCGTCTCGTCGGGAGGAGATTGAGCAGGCCCACAACTAGCGCGCACAGGACCTACCAGAGCTGCGCGTCAGCAGTCAGGTGGCGGTGTGGGACCCCAGAACCCGCCGATGGCACAGGTACGGAGTAGTCGTGGAGAAACGGCCACACCGCCGGTTCATGATTCGCCTGTCGAGTGGGCGAGTACCGGCAAGAAACGGTCGCCACCTCCGACGCCGGTACGGCCACGCACCACCCGACTACGCGCCACCGGGCCCAGCATCACCGGAACCGGCATCACCTGTACACTCTCCACTCGATCGGCGCAACCTCATGCCGGCCGATGCGGAGCCGACGGACGCACCGCCGTCATCGCCCAACAGATCGCTACCCGAAGCGCTCCCGGCGTCGCCAGCACCCAGGGAGCACGGCGCAGCGACTGGGCGGTCTCCCTCTCTGCCTCGTCCCAGCGCGAGCGTCATCGCCCCGCCGGCTCATAGAAGAAATGTAGTCACGCTGTGTATCTTGTCCACCCTGGGAAGGGGAGATACAAGAGTCCTGGAGCCGCCCCTGCGTGGGCCTCCGGACAGCGGGGCCCCACCCGCCCCGCGGTCCCTTGAGCCGCCCCTGCGCGGCTACCGCCCGGCATGGCCCGCGGCGGTCCCCGACCGGCCGCACGGCGGCTGGCGGGGCGGCGGGCCGGCCAGTCTCAGGCCAGAGCTGAACGCGCCCGCGCTTGTGCTATATCGTGTTGCGGTCTGGTTATCGCGAATATAACTGAAAGTTTACTCAGCGTCTGGCCCGAGACCACCTCAGACGGCATCTGTATATTTACGAGTGGTTTCTTGTTCCCATTCCAGCATGTTATCTTGGCTGAATAAATAATGTGCATAACGTCTGTGTTTTCTGTGCAGACAGGCAGCAGAGGATGAACGAGTCCTGGATACGGCATGTTAGCTGACGAGGGAACCGACATCACATGATAAAACTAATACAGAATATACGAACAGACATGAATTTCTCTTCACTCTTTTTCTTCACAGCTTCATGAATTTCACTTCACTCAGCAATAGCTGATTAGATCACTTATGGATTGGATCGCTTCCTTAATGTTTTACATCTTGTGGACGACCTCTCATGAAAAGCAAGCATGAATAGTGAACAGCAGTCACTAACGGAAACAAACACAAACGCAGACATTGAAGAGACAGTTAACCCGCCATTGACTGGGGGGCGTTAAACTGGGGACTGGGAGGCGTTAAACGCCCCCCCCCCCCCCTGATGAATTTTCGCAACAATAGCTGAAAAACTAATAGCGCTATCAACGACGTGAAATTTCGGGTACCTTCTTATAAATAATGTGTACGTCCTGTGTGCAAAAATGAAAATTCCGTCGAATTTTTGTTCGAGTTATAGCGAATTTAGTGACGTCACTACACCGAGTTTTACACCAAAATCAGCTAAACTTTGCAAGGCCGTACAAATGCTACATTTCAATCAAAATGCAATCGAAAAACGGCAAAAGATAGAAAATTGCAACGGCTATCAACTAGCTATATCAGATTTGTGAAAATGCTAGTTTTTACCCAAAACAAATAATATTTTTTTTTTTTTGGGGGGGGGGAATTATCACAAAATCAAAATTTGCTAAAATATTCCAAAACCGGAAGATATGTCAGATACCCATATATAGGCAACTATCACACCCACATTTCAAACTGATATCTCCATTTTTGACTGACTTATGACATCTATAGTATGGGTAACTCATGACGTCATATTTTGAAATTACGTTTTTTGGCTTTTATTTACTAGATACAGACGCATAAATGCCACTGCTGTTTTTCTGAGACAAAATTGGTCTAGCAACATGCCTTTTTTGTTTAGATTTAACAATTAAAATAGTTGACCTTCGGTGACCTGAACTTGACCTGAAATTGACATTTACTTCACGTAAATGAAGTCAGGTGGTAAAATTACTATCACTATCGAATTATACGTGGAAAATAACTCATAAAACATGTGTTGCATGACTTTCGTAGATATTTTGAGCATAGTGACCTTTTGTGACCAAATCTTGACCTTGACCTTGGCCAACAATCTCACTTAACTCATGCAGGATATGTATTATACCTTTGGCAGCAATTTGGGTGAAACTGGTCGCGATCGAAGGCTTTGGGTGGAAAGTATGGCCCATAAACTCAAATACACCGATTTTGACCTTTGACCTGACCGTGACCTGACATATGACCTTACTTTGACATTTTGTAGCATGCTTTAGATTCGTCTCATTGAGAGCTTTCGATCGCCGTCTTGCGCGTCTCGCTGCGATCATTGGTTCGGCAGATAACCAGGGGGGCGTTTAACTCCCCCCCGTCAATGACGTTCTGCTGAGACCCCAGTCAATGCCGGGTTAAGTGCATCACCGACCCCGCCGGATATGTCATCATTAAAAATGACAGTACAGATAACTGGACACTATGTGAACCTCAGTTCACCACATATTACCATAGTTGCACCACCCACTATGGTATCCGTCCCTTCACCAACTGGCCTGATCTGATTCCATCATTATGACAGATGTGTACACCAGCCGACGCCTCCTGCTATCATGTGTCGGCGTCGCCCGCACCCTCGCCTAACGAGGTCGTCACCAGCACTGTGCACCATCCTTAAAAGGACCAGTGTGGGCACGCAGGACCCACGCTTACGCAGAATCCATCTCTATTCCGAATTATGTAACGCGAGAAACGGGAGTGTTGGCACGTTGCTTCCAGCTTAATGTCGGGAGACATGAGCTCGGAGCTGAACATGACATTCGGCATTTGCACATGACGGAGCTGAACATGACAGAGCTGAACATGACGGAGCTGAACATGACGGAGCTGAACATGACGGAGCTGAACATGACATTCGGCATTTGCACATACAAATACAAGACAGAACAATCAGGGTTTATTGTAAGAAGTATCGTACTTGCTATCAGCAGGTGGACAATATTTGCGGTGACCTGTTAGGTCAAGCTGCGTCATTAAATTAATTGAATGTCTCAAAAGGATTGTGTTGGACTGTACACGTACCTATAGTGCAAATAAAACATTGTTATCTCAACGTATGTAGGTACATTTTAAGTTGAAACATTAACAATTGAATACAACACTATGACTTCATGTACCATAGCCGTCTTCTTTGAATGAAAAGAAAACTACATACATTTTTTACACTTTACCTACTAAGAAAGAGGTGAGAAAAATAACGATGCTATAACATCGTTATTTTTTTCACTTCTTTCTTAGTAAGTAAAGTGTAAAAAATTGGGGGGAAAAAAAATACTAGTCATATCGCATACCTACCAAACTCCTAGCAGGTAGACATTTTACTTCATTGCTGCAACGTAATAGTGAATTAATGGCAGCAAAAACAAAAACAACTTTTAATGAAGGTAAACATTCGTGAGCTTTGTAATTTGTATTTTCTCAGCATAATCTCAACAGCTCAACATTTTCAGACATTTATCCTAAGCTCACGTCGTTTTAACGACACCTAAACCTGTGTCGTGGCGTCGGGCGGGCGTGGTGCATCCGGCGAGGCGTGCGGAGAAATGGGGGCTGACCACTGGCCAGTAACTGGAAAAGTGTTCGCGATGTCCGACACTGCGGCGGCGGTAGTGGTGATTGTCATGCCATTGATTGAATCATTTGTTTGTTTGAGAGTTGGTACCACAACTAAAGCGCATATGTGCTTGTGTGCCACTTCTCCCGCATTATGCCATTTTTCTTTTTGTGTGTTTGCGCAATAAACGGGTTGATGATGATGATGATGATGATTTGATATTCACAAAAAGCTGCACTAAAGTAATAATTGCTCCAATATTAGCTGCCTGCTATTGCCGGAGAGAGAAAATGCGTATGCTGTCCTGCAGCGCACGTAAGTCCTGCGGGTTAGTCTACAAGTGCAGTAAGTTAGCCAGACGACTATCAGCCAGAATGTGTGAGATAAAATGGATAGGTTATACTGCACCGCGTCAATGTATGGGGCGGGGCAGCTTCCTGGTCTATAATTGCAGCTTCCTGGCCCTCCAACTCCAGATGGTAAGCCATAACCTGCATACCATGCTGGTTCTTCATGAAGATCAATGGCGGCTCGCTTCACTGGCGGATCCAGCCTCTCTCTCCGTGGGTGGTGGTGGTGGTGGTGGTGGTGGTGGTGGTGGCGGTGGCGGTGGCGGTGGCGGTGGCGGTGGCGGTGGCGGTGGCGGTGGCGGTGGCGGTGGCGGTGGCGGTGGCGGTGACGGTGACGGTGGCGGTGGCGGTGGCGGTGGCGGTGGCGGTGGCGGTGGCGGTGGCGGTGGCGGTGGCGGTGGCGGTGGCGGTGGCGGTGGCGGTGGCGGTGACGGTGACGGTGACGGTGACGGTGACGGTGACGGTGACGGTGACGGTGACGGTGACGGTGACGGTGACGGTGACGGTGGCGGTGGCGGTGGCGGTGGCGGTGGCGGTGGCGGTGGCGGTGGCGGTGGCGGTGGCGGTGGCGGTGGCGGTGGCGGTGGCGGTGGCGGTGGCGGTGGTGGTGGTGGTGGTGGTGGTGGCGGTGGTGGCGGTGGGGGGGGGGGGATATTTTTGTGGCAAAAAAAGTACCCCCATTGTTTTCTCCGCGGATTTGGGCCGGTCACCTTATTTTGGTATTCGAGCTTAAGAAATTCACTTATCAAATTCACAACAATTTATTTGTGGAAATTTTCCCGAAAAGTCAGTTGTTTTTATGTTTGGGGTCAACAACCCAGAATTACGAAAATCCGAGGTAGCCTTTTTGAAGAGAATGCCATTTCCTTTCTTTTTACGTTTTTGTATTTGGAATTTGCTTAAAAACTCTATTTTCTACGATTTGTCCAACATTTATCGTTTATCCACCAAAAATGGCATGACATGACGTCATTAAAACGTCTTTATCTCCCAAAATATTACATCAATTTCATTGAGATTTAATGACATGACGTGGAATTGATGCAGCATACGGTACTGGAAGTTTCACGTTGATATATATCATAGTTTTCAAGTTATTGAGCAAATCAGGGAGAGGACAGATTCTCCCCTCTCCGCAGGGCGCGGGTTAATTGTCACCGGGGCGCTTGAATTTCAGGTGCGCTGTTTTGTCTATCACTGAAACAAAGGGATACATACCAACTTCAAATTCAATCACTCGAGAAAAAAGCTTCCGTTTTTATGAAGTTTTCTCCTAAGATCATTGTTTTTCACGTTCAGTGCAGGGAACGCGCGGGGGCATACTTGTATTGAATGCTCCCCAGATTCCTGTGGAGAGGGGGGGGGGCATTTACCCCTGATGAATCCCCCCCTTGGATCCCCCAGTGGCTCGCTTCAAATTATGTGGATAACGCGTATAGCAAAACATTCCTCATGTAATGCACCGTTTCCACATTATCGGAGAAACGAACAGGTTCAACGGTGTCGCTTCATATATTTCGCATTTCCGTAGAGACATAACTCCAGTCGTAATTTTCGTCCGCGTAACAACCCAGTTAATTCACCTTTTCACTGGCAACGCGTGGGGCATTCCACGACATTTTATTGACAAAAAACGCAAATTAACACCGACCCACTCTGATTTTGGTCAAAATTTACTCATGGGGTAGTTGTGTGCTCTGGATTCACCTGTGCTGGTCTCAGCTCGCTCAGAGCAACGGTGACTGAGTTATAGCCTGCGGTGATTTCACGAGGTCACGCTGCATGGGTATGTTTGGTGGCCTATATCTCATAGTTAAATGGTATACAATGTAGCACAACGCATATTGCTGAACTGGAAATTATCTGAAGAATAATTTGGTCCAATCAGATTTTAAATATTTTGACCTTTGACCCGATGACCTCGTGACCTTAGGTCATGTCATAAAATGGCAATATGCCAGTGAAAATGTTGATTTTTTTTTGCTACAAATTACCTTTCGGTAGTTATGGGTAGAAGGTAATTTGTACTACCTTTGGGTAGTACAAATTACCTTCAGGTCTTTGTGCAAACAAATTGTGGAGAGGGAACTTTTATATAATTTTTTTTAACCCTCGCCCTGGTGGGGGGCGGGTGCCATTTTGACCCCCCCCCCCCTGAGTTTTTTTTGGGGAATAGCGAGAAAACGGCGACGCAAAGTACCGCCAAATTCGGCACAGCTATTCGGGCATCAATTACTCACATTTTGTAAAAAAATTACCTTTAGGTCATCTCAGGTCAGGTCACCAGGTCATGTCAAGTGACCTTACCTCCAAACATGTCTGTGGTCGTGCCAAAGCCACAGTGTTTGTCCGAGAAACCTAAGGTCAGGTCAATTTCGTGACCTCCCCATTATAAGTCAATCGGAAAATATACAAATTCTTCCTATTCAGAGAATATGTATTGGATCAGGCAAATTCTTTCAGAATCATGTTATTTTAGTTAATTATTGATGACCCAGGTGCAATTGTTGTTCTGTGACCTCTGCAAGGTCAGCTGAGGTTATCTCAGACCACCATCACTTTTTGCCAATAACTCTTGATAGAATAAAGATAGAGACGTGCAAATGACACAACTGTGTTGGTCTCGTCTAGTCGCGTCGCCCCATATGCAACATCACCTACCTGGGTCAACAAATGATACATTAATCGTGACCTGGCTAGGTCAATTTTAAAATTTGACCTCAGGTCAAGGTCCTTTGGTGACCCAGGTAGGTCATGTTGCATAGGCTACGCGACTCGTGCCACTCTGTCTGTTATAAGCTGCATGCTTTTGCGAAATGTGGTGAAAAAGAATGACATTTGACGATTTGAAACATGAATTTGAAACCCAGTCCGACGTTCCTGAATCCTGGAAACATTCCCTAGTCCATCCTATTCACAAATCCGGCAATCTTTTTGACCCATCCAACTTCCGTCCTATATCCATTGTTCCAGTCATAGCCAAAATCGTAGAGCGCGCTGTACACCAGCAGCTTTACAAATACCTTTCAGATAACCACCTCCTCTCTTCCAGTCAGCACGGTTTCCGGCCTCGTCACTCGACTGAAACTGCGCTGACCTCAATTTCCGACCAAATCCTATCTGCCTTTGACCACGGAGAAGTTTCCCTGCTCTGCCTGCTAGATTTGAGCAAATGTTTCGATGTGATAGATCATTCAAAACTCCTGTCAAAATTATCACTTCACGGAATTGACACGTCTTGGTTCTCTGCCTATTTGCGCAACCACACCCAGAGTGTCAGCCTCACTGACGGTCTGGGTGGAGTCAAAACTTCCCTCACGCTGCCCAACAGCATCGGTGTGTTTCAAGGCTCATCTCTAGGCCCTCTCCTCTACTGCGTCTTCGCAAACGATCTCAGTCTGTTTGCCGAGGACGCAGTGGTTGTCCAATATGCTGACGACACCCAAATTTTGGTCAGCGGCAAAAAATCTGATATTCACAAAGTCGTCACTCGCATGGAGGGTGCCTTAGCCTCTCTCGATAACTGGTTCCAAGAAAATGGACTGAAAGTAAATGCCGCCAAGACCCAACTGATGCTTCTGGGCAGCTCTCAAAATCTGCGCACTGTACATGACATCAAAGTAAAATTCCGCGATCAGGATTTAATCCCCATTTCAGAAGCCAAAAACCTAGGTCTCACCTTTGACCGCTCGTTATGCTGGGACCGCCATGTCTCTACCGTAACACAGCGCTGCTTCGGAGTTTTGACTGGTCTATCGCATCTGAGGGGGCACCTGCCAACGGCCGTGCTCTCCGCGCTGATCAATGCCCTGGTTTTCTCGCAGATCCGGTACTGTATCTCGGTATACGGTAACGGCAAGAAGGGGAACTTCTGTCAGCTTCAAAAAGTCATAAACTATGCTGCTAGAGTACTTTTTGGCCGACGGAAGTACGACCATGTGTCGGATCTGCTGGGGAGGCTGGGGTGGCTCGGCGCGGAGGGCATGGCCACTTACCACACACTGTGCCTCACGCACAAGGTGCGTTGCTGCGGCGAGCCTGAGCAGCTGGCTGCGAGTCTGTCCACCGTAGCAGAGGCCCGCGCTACCGAGCGGGTCACGCGACAGGACCACATGTTGTTTGTTCCCCGGTCACGCACGGAGATGGGACGGCGGCGTTTTGCCTGCCGGGGACCAGCGCTGTATAACGCCCTGCCACGCGACCTTCTAGGACTGCCCGTGCCGCTGTTTCGTCGCCAGGTGCGGCGACATCTCGCTGCCGCTCCGCGGGCACCGGACTGACCGACGCAGCGATTCTCACCGTCATGCCTACGGATTTTAGTGATTGTATGGGTGTGTGTGTGTATGTGTTGGCGTGTGTCAGTGTTTTTTATTCTTGTTTTTACTTGTGTGATTTTATTGTATGCTTTTTCTGACCATGTTTCCTGTGTTTTTAACTCATGACGAGAGGTTATAATAGCCACAGGCACATGTGGACGACCTTAATAAAAGTCTGTATCTGTATCTGTATCTGAATTCAAAAGTCAAATACCGCAAATGGGGCACGGAAAACGGATTGATGCTTAGCATTCCCTCTATGACCATTGGCCAATGTATCCATTGCGGCTGAAACTTGAGGTCTTCAGCCACCTACACTCACTCACACCACTCTCAGACGGACTGTCTGGTGTATATGACCATTGACCAATGTATCTATTGCGGCTGAAACTTGAGGTCTTCAGCCACCTACACTCACTCACACCACTCTCGGGCGGACTGTCTGGTGTATATGACCATTGACCAATGTATCTATTGCGGCTGAAACTTGAGGTCTTCAGCCACCTACACTCACTCCACTCTCGGGCGGACTGTCTGGTGTATATGACCATTGACCAATGTATCTATTGCGGCTGAAACTTGAGGTCTTCAGCCACCTACACTCACACCACTCTCAGACGGACTGTCTGATGTATATGACCATTGACCAATGTATCTATTGCGGCTGAAACTTGAGGTCTTCAGCCACCTACACTCACTCCACTCTCGGGCGGACTGTCTGGTGTATATGACCATTGACCAATGTATCTATTGCGGCTGAAACTTGAGGTCTTCAGCCACCTACACTCACACCACTCTCAGACGGACTGTCTGATGTATATGACCATTGACCAATGTATCTATTGCGGCTGAAACTTGAGGTCTTCAGCCACCTACACTCACACCACTCTCGGGCGGACTGTCTGGTGTATATGACCATTGCCCAATGTATCTATTGCGGCTGAAACTTGAGGTCTTCAGCCACCTACACTCACTCACACCACTCTCGGGCGGACTGTCTGGTGTATATGACCATTGACCAATGTATCTATTGCGGCTGAAACTTGAGGTCTTCAGCCACCTACACTCACTCACACCACTCTCGGGCGGACTGTCTGGTGTATATGACCATTGACCAATGTATCTATTGCGGCTGAAACTTGAGGTCTTCAGCCACCTACACTCACTCACACCACTCTCAGACGGACTGTCTGGTGTATATGACCATTGACCAATGTATCTATTGCGGCTGAAACTTGAGGTCTTCAGCCACCTACACTCACACCACTCTCGGGCGGACTGTCTGGTGTATATGACCATTGACCAATGTATCTATTGCGGCTGAAACTTGAGGTCTTCAGCCACCTACACTCACTCACACCATTCTCGGACGGACTGTCTGGTGTCTATGACCATTGACCAATGTATCTATTGCGGCTGAAACTTGAGGTCTTCAGCCACCTACACTCACTCACACCACTCTCGGGCGGACTGTCTGGTGTATATGACCATTGACCAATGTATCTATTGCGGCTGAAACTTGAGGTCTTCAGCCACCTACACTCACTCACACCACTCTCGGACGGACTGTCTGGTGTCTATGACCATTGACCAATGTATCTATTGCGGCTGAAACTTGAGGTCTTCAGCCACCTACACTCACACCACTCTCGGGCGGACTGTCTGGTGTATATGACCATTGACCAATGTATCTATTGCGGCTGAAACTTGAGGTCTTCAGCCACCTACACTCACTCACACCACTCTCGGGCGGACTGTCTGGTGTCTAGGACCAGGCACGTAGCCAGGATTTCGTCCAGGGGGGGGGGGGGGGGGGGGGGGCGGCGCCTCGAAAGGGCCCCTTTCCCGAGCGTTGAAAGCCCCCCCCCCCAAAAAAAAAAAAGCGTATGAAAAGGCACGTTACAAGGCTGGAAAATGCAGTATGGCAGGTATGGCATGGGCCATACCAACGTTTAGGAGCTGGAGTTAGCAAACTGCCACATCAACTTTGGAACCAGCGACACGAATTTGGAATCAGCTATACCAACTTGGAATATTTTTAAGCTCAAGACCTGGAACACTTAAACAAATTGCGCCGCGGAGCGGCGCGAAAATTTTGAGTATTATGCCCTGGGTTGCTTTCTCATCAATGCGTCGCATTGCGTATGGTGCAGACCTCTAAAATTGCTATATTGTGCGTTTAAAAGTGCGGGGAAAAGGTGCTAAAATTAACTATTTTGCCCAATAATATAGGAAAGTAGCAACATAACACATAAATGCGCCGAGAAACTGACCGATTTGGTTCCTAACCCGCATATAATTGAATTTGTAGTTACATTGCGCCGCGGAGCGGCGCGAAAATTTTGAGTTTTATTCTCTGTACAACTGTATTCTTACTGTTGAAAGGCCCAAGGTCCCTTCAGATCGTCTAGGGGCCCTTCTGACCTTTTCTACGCCCTTCCGACCTGTTCAGGGACTCATCTGGGATCCGCGAAGCGAAAAGACATGATGTGAAGTGGGTGATATATGTATATATATAATACAAAGAGGGCTTACTCTACAGGAAAAAATACAATCGGATCTTTCGGGTATATGTATTGTAGCAACCTGACGAAGGGTGCTACAATATACGCGAAAGCTCCGCTTTTAATATTTTTATTGTGGAGTAAATCCTCTTTGTATTTAATCTTCATCTGCGATCTCTACGTGCTTTGACCCTTCCGGTCTCACCAGAGACTCCTCTGACCTTCCAAGAAGCCCCTCTTGTGTGTCAAGGGGCCCATTCGGCCTGTTCAGAGGTCATTCCGACCTGGCCAGGGACTGCACTGGCTGCTTTGTGGCCCTGTCGACATGCTCAGGGGCATGGGCGGCGGATTGCGGGGCGCAGGGTACCCAAAATCCCCCCCCCCCCCCCTCAAATGAAAATCCTGGGGAGGGGAAGGGTCATGTTGCCCCAGATTGAGCAGGCTAAAATCTGGGGGGGGGGGGCAAAACTACCCTTTGCCCCCAGGAATTTCGACTGTGGGGGGGGGGGAATTTTGGGTACCCTGTCCCCACAATCCGCCGCCCCTGTTCAAGGGCCCCTCCGACCTGCCCAGGGGCCCCTCCAGTCTGGCTAGGAACTCATCCGGCATGTTCAAGGGGCCTTCCGACCGGCCCAGGGACCCTTTCGGTCTAGCCAGGGGCCCCTCTGACTTGCCCAGGAGCCCCTCCGATCGGCCCAGCGACTCTTCTGGTCGGCCTGCGCTGGCTGCTTTGTCGCCCTTGCCGACATGCTCAAGGGGCCCTCCGACCTGCCCTGGAGCCCCTCCGTGATGGCCAGGGGCCACTTCGGCATGTTCAGGGGCCCTTCTTACCCGTGCAGGGGTCCTTTCGGTCTGATCAGGGGCCCCTCCGATCTGCGCAGGGGCCCTTTTAACTTTCCAGGGGCCCTCTGGTCTCTCCAGGGGCCCTTTAACCTTCTAAGGGGCCTTTCTGACCTAGCAAGGGACTGCGCTGGCTGCTTTGTCCCCTTGCGACATGCTCCGAGTCCCTCCGACCTGCCCTGGGGTCCCTCCGTGCTGGCTAGGGGTTCATTCGGCACGTTCAGGGGCCCTTCTGACCCACCTAGGGGCCCTTTTTGTCTGGTCAGGGCCCCTCTGACCTGCACAGGGGCCCTCTTAACTTTCCAGGGGCCCTCTAGTCTGTCCAGGGGCCCTCCAACCTGCTTAGGGGCCCTTATGACCTGGCAAAGGACTGCGCTGGCCGCTTTGTCGCCCTGTCGACATGCTTAGGGGCCTCTCAACCTGCCCAGGGGCCCCTCTGTGCTGGCTAGGGGCCCATTCGACGTGTTCAGGGGGCCCATTCGACGTGATCAGGGGGCCCTCTGACCCGCTCAGGGGCCCTTTCGGTCTTGCCAGGGGCCCCTCTGACATGCACATGGCTCTTTTGAACGTCCAATGGGCCCTCTGGTCTTTCAGAGAGGGCCTTGGTGGCCCTAAAGGGCCTCTGAAGTCCGCTAAACTCTCTAAAGACCACGCTTCGGGTAGTAAAGAGCCCATGATACTGCGCTTCGCTTGGTCTCGTCGGCCCTTTTCGGCGCGCTCCTGGCCTCTAGGGGGGGGGGGGGGGGCGGCCGCCCCCGCCGCCCTCCCCTTGGCTACGTGCCTGTCTAGGACCATTGACCAATGTATCCATTGCGGATGAAACTTGAGGTCTTCAGCCACCTACACTCACTCACACCACTCTCCGACGGACTGTCTGATGTATACGACCATTGACCAATGTATCTATTGCGGCTGAAACTTGAGGTCTTCAGCCACCTACACTCACACCACTCTCGGGCGGACTGTCTGGTGTATATGACCATTGGCCAATGTATCTATTGCGGCTGAAATTTGAGGTCTTCAGCCCAGACTTGTCAATGATTCAATGTGAATCGACTACTTTTGATTGAATCATTCTTATTTCAAATGAATGACTCATGAATCGATTCACCTCATGCGCAAACCTGTTGTGAGTCACTGATTGAATCATTCATACAGAGAAAATAGGCTGATTGAATCATTCATTGCTCAAAGAATCATTCTTTTTTGGTCGAACAGCATAAACTGTCCACAAAATATGCCAGCGGCCCAGCATTAATATGTGCCCTGTGGACAAATCAGGCACTTAATGGCCAATTATATGAGCTCTGTGTCCTGAGCTGTAGCCTGTAATTCATCTATGCGTAAAGAAAGCGAGGCTTTGTGTCCAACTCCAGTGGGCACAAAGCCACTGTTCAATCAGCCCTAGCTAGGTGAATATCTTGGAACTGGTAGGATTAGGGGTAGGTACCTAAATACTTAGAAAAGGTAACTAACCCATACTTTGGTTCATAAACCACAGAGTACACGCACACCTTTTTCACACGAAAAATTATCAAAAGGTACCCACCTTTCCCTAATTTCTAGGCTATACCATATCACAAACTAAATCATAAACACACATTTGCATGACCTCCGCATGTCCCAAATATCACTGTCGCATCGGCGCCGCTTTATTCCACATCATGCTTTATCAAAAATAATACCTAATGCAAAATCAAAATAAATGTTCTATTCGCTTAAAAAAGTGAAACGTAAAGTCATTAATGCTTTTGGAACTTGGAATTTGCAATTATAATAAATATTATAAATATAATTTTATAATCAAAATAAACAACACGCGTGTCCAATTGGCTCACATTCACATTCGGAAATACATTCGCGGACTATTTGGATTGGCTTCAAAATTGATACAAAGATAGATCACGATCTAGTGATCATTCTGGTAAAATCTTAGAGTCGCACATTCAAAATTAGAGGAGTTAGAGCAGGTCAGATAGGTTCAAGGTCAAACAGCGGACTATTCCGATTTGCATGAAAATTAGCACACTGGTAGAACATAACCTCCTTAGCACTCTCATAAAATCTTAGAGTCGCACATTCAAAATCAAAGGATTTAGAGCAGGTCATATGTTTAAGGTCAAACAGCAGACTATTCTGATGCGCATGCAAATTGGCACACAGGTAGAGCATGACCTCCCTATCACGCTCATAAAATCTTAGAGTCGCACATTCAAAATCAAAAGAGTTAGACAAAGGAGTCGACACTTCCCTTTAATGTTGAGTGATTGAATCAAGATTGAATCATTCATTATGGTAATGTTGAGTGATTGAATCATGATTGAATCATTCATTATGGTAATGTTGAGTGATTGAATCATGATTGAATCATTCATTATGGTAATGTTGAGTGATTTAATCATGATTGAATCATTCATTATGGTCCGTGAATCACTGTGAATCGATTCATGACAAATATGAATCATTGACAAGTCTGCTTCAGCCACCTACACTCACTCACACCACTCTCCGACGGACTGTCTGATGTATATGACCATTGACCAATGTATCTATTGCGGCTGAAACTTGAGGTCTTCAGCCACCTACACTCACTCACACCACTCTCGGACGGACTGTCTGGTGTCTATGACCATTGACCAATGTATCTATTGCGGCTGAAACTTGAGGTCTTCAGCCACCTACACTCACTCACACCACTCTCGGGCGGACTGTCTGGTGTATATGACCATTGACCAATGTATCTATTGCGGCTGAAACTTGAGGTCTTCAGCCACCTACACTCACTCACACCACTCTCGGGCGGACTGTCTGGTGTATATGACCATTGACCAATGTATCTATTGCGGCTGAAACTTGAGGTCTTCAGCCACCTACACTCACACCACTCTCGGGCGGACTGTCTGGTGTATATAACCATTGACCAATGTATCTATTGCGGCTGAAACTTGAGGTCTTCAGCCACCTACACTCACACCACTCTCGGGCGGACTGTCTGGTGTATATGATCATTGACCAATGTATCTATTGCGGCTGAAACTTGAGGTCTTCAGCCACCTACACTCACTCACACCACTCTCAGACGGACTGTCTGGTGTATATGACCATTGACCAATGTATCTATTGCGGCTGAAACTTGAGGTCTTCAGCCACCTACACTCACTACACTCTCGGGCGGACTGTCTGGTGTATATGACCATTGACCAATGTATCTATTGCGGCTGAAACTTGAGGTCTTCAGCCACCTACACTCACTCACACCACTCTCAGACGGACTGTCTGATGTATATGACCATTGACCAATGTATCTATTGCGGCTGAAACTTGAGGTCTTCAGCCACCTACACTCACTCCACTCTCGGGCGGACTGTCTGGTGTATATGACCATTGACCAATGTATCTATTGCGGCTGAAACTTGAGGTCTTCAGCCACCTACACTCACTCACACCACTCTCGGACGGACTGTCTGGTGTCTATGACCATTGACCAATGTATCTATTGCGGCTGAAACTTGAGGTCTTCAGCCACCTACACTCACTCACACCACTCTCAGACGGACTGTCTGATGTATATGACCATTGACTAATGTATCTATTGCGGCTGAAACTTGAGGTCTTCAGCCACCTACACTCACACCACTCTCGGGCGGACTGTCTGGTGTATATGACCATTGACCAATGTATCTATTGCGGCTGAAACTTGAGGTCTTCAGCCACCTACACTCACTCACACCACTCTCAGACGGACTGTCTGATGTATATGACCATTGACTAATGTATCTATTGCGGCTGAAACTTGAGGTCTTCAGCCACCTACACTCACTCACACCACTCTCAGACGGACTGTCTGGTGTATATGACCATTGACCAATGTATCTATTGCGGCTGAAACTTGAGGTCTTCAGCCACCTACACTCACACCACTCTCGGGCGGACTGTCTGATGTATATGACCATTGACTAATGTATCTATTGCGGCTGAAACTTGAGGTCTTCAGCCACCTACACTCACTCACACCACTCTCGGACGGACTGTCTGGTGTCTATGACCATTGACCAATGTATCTATTGCGGCTGAAACTTGAGGTCTTCAGCCACCTACACTCACTCACACCACTCTCAGACGGACTGTCTGGTGTATATGACCATTGACCAATGTATCTATTGCGGCTGAAACTTGAGGTCTTCAGCCACCTACACTCACACCACTCTCGGGCGGACTGTCTGGTGTATATGACCATTGACCAATGTATCTATTGCGGCTGAAACTTGAGGTCTTCAGCCACCTACACTCACTCCACTCTCGGGCGGACTGTCTGGTGTCTATGACCATTGACCAATGTATCTATTGCGGCTGAAACTTGAGGTCTTCAGCCACCTACACTCACTCACACCACTCTCGGGCGGACTGTCTGATGTATATGACCATTGACCAATGTATCTATTGCGGCTGAAACTTGAGGTCTTCAGCCACCTACACTCACTCACACCACTCTCGGGCGGACTGTCTGATGTATATGACCATTGACCAATGTATCTATTGCGGCTGAAACTTGAGGTCTTCAGCCACCTACACTCACTCACACCACTCTCGGGCGGACTGTCTGGTGTATATGACCATTGACCAATGTATCCATTGCGGCTGAAACTTGAGGTCTTCAGCCACCTACACTCACTCACACCACTCTCGGGCGGACTGTCTGGTGTATATGACCATTGACCAATGTATCTATTGCGGCTGAAACTTGAGGTCTTCAGCCACCTACACTCACACCACTCTCAGACGGACTGTCTAGTCTACTCACAATGCCTGTCGGCCTGTCGTCACATTAAACGGCGGCGTGACGTGGCTACAGCAACTGCATCACTTTCTATACGTATCCGAAGACGCTGAATAAGGATCCTTGGGTCGCGACCGAACCGGCTGCGATGTTACGCCAAATATTACCCATGTTTTACTATACTCGAGCGTCCTTAAAATTGATGGTACCGACTGCACGTCATAGAAGTCGGTACAGTAAACTGAGTAAACAGTAAAATATAGCTAAATAGTAGTGAAATATAGTAATAGTAATTCGCATAAACGTTAAGACGATTCGACGAATTTAGGACTTCATCAGCAAACCAGTGCTGATTAATTCCGCTCTGGGTTCAAAATCGGAGGTGATCGTTCGTGCACCAGGGTTAAGGGTACCAAATTATATCGCCTTTTGATATGTGATTCGGTAGTAATGGGAGAGGGTCACAAGCAGCGGTGTCGATTTTTCAAAACGATTTGAGGGGGGGGGGGGGGGCGAACGGGGACGGATCCAAGGGGAGCCTATAAGCGTCATGGCCTTACCGAAAACACCGAAATCGGCTGAAAATTAACAAATGTAAAAGAAATTCGAGGGAACTTGTACAAAGAAGAGTATTTTGTAATCAATTCATAATGCAATAACAGACGAAATTTCATGAGCTTTGGAATTCTGTCGGACCCCCTAACTCAAACCAACGTTTTTGCCCTGCCTGCATCCGCCAGAAAGTCCGAGACCTTACTTTATCAGAAGCTTGTTTTCCATGGATCACTGTGAATGAAACCTACATGTTTCAGGTAATCTGAGGTCAGAGACAAGGGCGGATCCAGAAAGGCAAACAAGTTGGTTTGGGGAACAAATCCCACAAACTTTCACACATATATACAATTCACCGAATTTCGCTTCTTTAAACATGAAGAGGTGATTTGACCCGCGCTTGACAGGGGGGGAGGATATTGCCCCTGACGAATTTTCGCAATAGCTCAAAAGCCAACAGCTCTATTAACGCGAAACTTTGGGTACCTTCTCCTACATCAATTGTCCGCCTTATGTGCAAAAATGAAGCAATTTCGTTGAGAAACATTTGAGATCAGGTGTGTAGTTTCCTATTCAGTTGAGGGGGCTTCAGCTCCCCCCCCCCCCCCGTAACTTGACTTCAGCCCCCCCCCCCCAACTTGGACGAGAAAGTGGGTCAAATCCGGGAAGTAATCTGCATTTTTGTGGATTTTGGTGGTACTTTAAGCGATTTTTCCCAGCTCAGCCTCCCCCAACTTGTTTGGACTTTGGAGAAGCTACGCCCCTGTTTGAGATATAACCAATTTAGTGACGTCACTACACACGAGTTTCACGAACAAATCAGCTAAATTTTTACATGCCATTCAAAAGGCCATTTTTGGATACAAATGCAATACAAAACGTCTAAAGATAGCAAATGACAAGGGCTACAAAATGGCCATCTCGGATTTTTGTAAATGTTTTTGTTTACCCCAAAACTAAACAAAACAACAGTTTTACAAAATAAACAAAAGTTTTGAAGAAGAAAAGAATATCTCAAAATAAAAATTTCCAACATTTTCAAACAAACGGAATATATTTTGGAGAAATACATATGGATAATAGCCAAAATGTCAAAGCAATATATATTTTTTTGACTGACTTATGAATCCCTAAGTATGCGTAACTCATGACGTCATTTTTTTTAATTGCGTTTGTCTTTTAATGACCAGATACAGACAAATAAATGTCAGCACTGTATTTCGGAGATAAAACTGGTCTAGAGCATGCCTTTTTATTTATATTTATTAATTTCAAATTTTCAGTTGGCGCGTGACCTTGGTCGGGGTCGGATCGCTCGCCGCGAGCTCCGGGCATGTGCGCTGAGTGAACGCTGGCGCGTGCGCCCGGGAGGCCAGAACCAACATGGTTACATACTGTTGAGAGTTTCCATGCAGAGATCAGAGTGAGATCAGTGACTGTCCGTGAAGGCTAGCGAGTGACCGGTGACTGGTGGTGCAGTGAACGGAGAGGGCGTCTGTGTCGCAGCGGATGGCATCAGACGAGAGCGGTGACGAGTCGGTGTTTACAGACTGTGCGGCGTCTGAGACGGAGTGCGTCGGCGCCGCGTCGGTTCATCGTGAGCGGCGCGTCTCAGTGTCGGAGATGGTGGGAAGAAACGAGAGCCGTAAGCCGAAAAGACCGGCGCCTGAGCGCGGCTCCACATCACCGCGGGACGCCGCGCTGCCCGCGGCTAAGAGGCCGGTCGCCGAGCCGGCCGAGCCGCCAGGGGTGGAGCTGAGTGCAGGTGCACTGACCGCGATCCGGCAGCTGATCGACAGCGGCATCGCGTCGGTTATCACTGCGTTCGAAGCGAAGCTTGAGAGCATGGACAGACGACTGAACGCGCTGGAATCGGAGGCGATGGACAGAGATAGCGAGATTAAGCGCCTGAGTGGGCAACTAGTCCACCAGACGAAGGTCAACATAGAGCTCCAAACGCAAGTAGAGAGTACGGAGCTCAGCAGGCGTCTGTCTTCGCTAATCATCACATGCGACGACTTTGGTCGTAGGTCGGTCAACGAAGACATAGAAGAGAAGGTCACTCAGATTCTCAACAAGAGAATTGCTGGACTGAGCTTGACCACATCGGACATTCAGGCCGCACATCGCCTTCAGAGCGATAACAAGGTGATATGCAAGTTTGTCAAGCGTAGTGTGAGAGATCGGATATACGAAGCGCGGTTCGATCTGCTGAGGTCCAGTGCGGAGGCCGGGCCAGGTTCACATCGCGACCGTCAGTTGTCAGCGCTGTACCTGTCCGAGTCTCTGACAGCTTTCAACCAGTGGCTGTATACACAGCTGCTCCAGGCGCGTAGGACGAGCGGCGGATCCAAGGTGGCGTCAGTCTTCAGCCGCCGGGGAGTTGTGTTCTGCCGCACTGTCAGGGGCGGTCCCAACATCCGAATTCCGGATGTGGCTGCGTTGCGGCGGATCCTCAGTGGCGTCGGCTCGGCGCCCCCTCGTCCGGCGCCGGGCCGCCCGCCGGCGCCGGCGGGCGGGGCGCCGCCCGGCCGCGTTGGACGGCGGGCCGGTGTTTCGGCGAGTCATGGCGGCGTGGATTCGCCTGTCGTCGCCGCCGCCGCCGCCGCGCCATCGGCCGCCGGGGCGGCTGGGCCGGCGGCCTCCGTGTCGGCGGCGCCGCCGCTGCCTGCGGCTGCCGGGCCGCCGGGCCGCCGCGGGGCGGCGCGGCTGCTGGGTCCCCTGCTGGCGATGCTGCCGAGCTCGCTGCAGTGCTCCCTGATGCCGCGGCTGCTGGACCACCTAATGCCGCGGCTGCTGAGCCCCCCGCTGGCGCGGCTGCCAGGTCGCCTGTTGGCGCCGCTGCGGGGCCTTCTGCTGCGGCGGCGACCGGGCCGCCTGTTGGCGCTACCGGACTCAGTCGTTGAGCGTACGGAACGGGCTACTGCGAGGGCTGGAGCAACTCGGGACCGGACGACTTCTGGTGCTCCCTGAGTGACGATAAGTGACGCGACCCAGTATGACTGATCGTGATGATTTTTGTTTCAGACTCTTAAGAAGAGCTGTATTTAGTGTTACGAGAGCGAACAGACATTCACAATATGTATTAGGACCAAGCAGTGTGCAGAACTTGGCTTCGGTCATAACTATCGCAGGTCAAAGCGTCACTGTTCGTATAGAGACTCGTTTTCGATAATGTGTTACGGATCACTGATCCATTAACTCTAAGGTGATGTTGTTTATTACTGTTTCGTGCCGTCTTTATAAGCTGATTCGTTTCAAGACGTTATGGACGTGGCGATGGTGTCTGATCTTGCGTGCTTTCCAGGAGCCGAGTGTGGCCGGGTCCGTGTCAGGTGTGCTGGCTATCGCCGGGGCGTCTGCGTCGGGTGGCGGCGGCCGGCTGCGTCGGTGTGCGTTAACTGCTCCGGTGGTCTCGTGCGGCGGCGCAGCCTGGCGTCCGTCGCCCGTGGCGGCGTCTCCGGCGGTTGGCGGTGCGGATCGGATCCGGCCATGGCCCGGTTTTTGTACGGTTAGTGAAGGGTATTCGATGCATGGATTCATTCAGTATTGTGGTATTGCTTTTTGGCGCTCCCTGGCCGATGGTCACGTGTTTGAGTAAGGCAGTAACTGTACCTTCGCGATGTAAAGCCAACCGGGTTCGATTTGAGTGTCAAACACTCCCACACACACTCACACAAACACTCACGCACACGTACAGGCGCACACACAAACACAACAGCTTCACTCAGCTTGACCACACGTGTTCGGGGGCAGCACGGGCTGTGCCAGGCGTGGTCAACAATTTCATAATATCAGTATATTGCATCGTGCCTTTGTCCCTCCAGCTCTGCCGGACAGTGTTCAATTGTCTAAAGCACTTACTAACTACTAATTAATAATGGATAAAATACAAATTATGTCTATGAACTGCCGGGGCCTTGGCGATCAGAAAAAACGACGAGATGTAATGCATTACATTCGAAACAAAAACTTCAATATTATATTCCTACAGGATACACATTTGACAACAAAGACAATACCGTACTTTGACAGCTTATGGCGAGGTAAAGCTTATCACTCATGTTTCTCATCGAGAAGCCGAGGGACAAGTATTTTATTTAGTAGTAACTTACAATGCACCGTAATGACAGATATCAGATCAGATTGTGGCAACTACGTCATAGTTACGTGTAAAATTAACACTGAATCTTATGTTTTCGTAAATATTTATGGACCGAACGAAGATCGCCCATCCTTTTACAGAGAGTTGAATCAAAGATTAGAACAATTCAACGTCGATTACATAATCGTCGCAGGAGACTTAAACTTTGTGATAGATCCGGTTGCAGACTCGTTTAATTATGTCGGGGAAAATAATACACATGCAAAACAAACTTTTCTAGAGCTATCACATAAGTACAACTTAATTGATGCATGGCGTCAGTTGCATCCCATGGCCCGTAGTTACACGTGGTCGCGGATAAATCCTTTAAAGCGTGGACGTCTAGACATGTTCTTTGTTAGCGATGACCTTTTGAATTATGTGTCAGATGTCGAAATGTTGCCAGGATATCGTACAGACCATAACATAATAACCTTATCAATACAAAGTAAAAATCAAAGAGGAAATGGTATCTGGAAATTTAATATTTCACATTTAACAGACGAAGATTATATTAAAACGGTAAAATCTTGCATCGGCGACACAGTTCGACAATACGCGGTCTCTGTATATGATAACGTAGTGTATAATGATGATAAGTATTATAAATCCATACAACTAACAATAAACGACTGCCTTTTCTATGAAACTTTGATTATGATGATTAGGGGAGATACAGTTAAGTTTTCTAAACAAAAAGCAAAACGCGTAAGGACAACAGAAGCGAAGTTAATGGCCGAAATTACTGAAGCAGAAAACAAATTTACATCATCAGGCTTTCAAAGTGATGCTACTCAGCTAAACATAATCAAAACCAAACTTGAAGAGCTAAGACGTCCAATTATTGACGGACTGATTGTTCGGTCGCGGGTGGCCTGGCATGAGCATGGGGAGAAAAATTCAAAGTATTTTTTATCTTTAGAGAAAAGAAACTATAACAAGAAATGCATTCAATATATCAATGACGGGAATGACATCATTTCAAAGGCGGATGTAATAATTGAAAACATCTCGAATATTTGGCAAAATAAATATAATTCCAGGGATAGCAATACGCCAGATCCTTCATTCATAGCGAATCATATAACAAATAGGCTAGATTCAAACAATAGGACGGAACTCGACGCGGATATAACAATGTTGGAATTAACTAGTGCATTAAACTCTATGAAGAAAGGCAAGACTCCCGGTTCAAATGGCTTCCCTGTCGAATTCTTCCGTTGTTTTTGGTCGGAAATAGGCCCATTTCTGTACCGGGCAGTTAGAACCTCGTCGACTGAAGGTTACGAGCTTCCTTCTCACCGTGAGGGCATCATTACACTTATCCATAAGAAAGGGAAATCACCTCATACTTATAAGGGATGGAGACCAATACCATTGTTAAATTCAGACTATAAGATTATATCAACCGCAATCGCCATGAGACTTAAAAAGGTAATGCCAAAGTTAATTAGCCCAGCGCAAACAGCCTACACTTCCGGCCGGTATATTGGAGAAAATACAAGGCTTGTGCTTGATATAATTAACTGGACCAATAACAATAAAAAGCCAGGGATGATAATAGCTGCTGATTTTGAAGCGGCTTTCGAGTCAGTCGATTGGGATTATTTAAGATTAGTCATTAGCGAGCTTAACTTTGGCCCAAAACTGAGAGCATTAATAGACCAAACATTTTTAAATACTAAAAATCAATCACGTATTCTACTAAACGGATATCTCGGCAAAAAAATACAGCTAGAACGTGGCATAAGGCAGGGAGACCCAGCCTCAGGATATCTATTCAACATAGCAGTTGCTGTATTAGCTGAACAAGTTGCGAAGTCTAATCAATTGACTGGAATACAAATAAATCAGAATCAAGAAATAAGAATAAGTCAATACGCCGACGA
>JAXIVJ010002477.1:87500-108856 GCA_036785665.1 Chirona hameri
TGTGTAATTTATATATGTGTATGAATGTATGTTAAAATACACCACCGGCGGAAGCCGGATAAAGTGGAAAAAATCAAATTTTGACCATATGTGACCTGAACTTGACCTGAGCTTGACACTAAATTAACTTAAACGAGATCAGATGGTACAATGACTATCACTTTCGAATTCTACGTGTACAATAGCCCATAAAACATATGTCGCATGACTTTCGAAAATCTTCTATGCATAGTGACCTTTTGTGACCTGACCTTGACCTTTGCCAAAAATCTCACTCTAGCTCATACGGGATGTGAATTATACCTTTGAGAGTACTTAGGGTGATCATGGTCGCATCAAAGGCTTTGGATGGAAAGTATGGCCCATAACTCAAATGCCTCGATTTTGACATTTTACCCGACCTTGCCCTGATATGTGACCTCAATTCGAAAATGTCGAGTGTGCTTTAGATGCGTCTCATTGAGAGATTTCGAATGCCGCCTTGGGCGTCTCGCTGCGATCATTGGTTCCGGAGATAACGAGGGGCAATATCCCCCCCAATAACTTTTCACTACAATAACACAATAAAACAATACATATAAAACAATCAAGTAACTACATTCTGTGAAACAGCTAATGAAACCATTAGCCATCTCTTTTGGCACTGTCCCAAAACTCAACTGTTCATTAAGGAGATACTATCACATTTAAGGACAACATACCAAGTTATAATACATATAAATGCATTTAACTGGTTTTTCCTTGTTGAAACGTCCAACTTAGAAGCGCTTATAATATCATTATGTAAGGCCTGTATACATAAAGCACGATTAATGTCAACTCAACCAAGTATACAAATCATGATGCAATCGCTAAAGCTCGAAATAAAAAAAGAATATTACGTTGCCAAAGCGAAAGGCAGTTTAGATAAATTCGAGCAGAAATGGGAACGGCTGAGGCAAGTGTTTGAATGAAGGGTTAGTAAAATTATTAACTTTTCACTCATGCTTTCATTTCATTTAATTCATGTGCTATGCTTTGTTTGCATCAACCAGTTGTGACTATGGGTTGGGCCTGTGCTGCTTCCGGGCGTGTGATTCATGCGCCTACAACGAAACACACACACACACACACACACACACACACACACACACACACACACACACACACACACACATACACACACACACACACACACACACACACACACACACACACACACACACACACACACACACACACACACACACACACACACACACACACACACACACACACACACACACACACACACACATACACATACACATACACATACACATACACACACATACACACACATACACACACATACACACACATACACACATACACACATACACACACACACACACACACACATACACACATACACACATACACACATACACACATACACATACACACACACACACACACACACACACACACACACACATACACACATACACACATACACACACACACACACACACACACACACATACACACATACACACATACACACATACACACATACACACATACACACACACACACACACACACACACACACACACACACACACACACACACACACACACACACACACACACACACACACACACACACACACACACACACACACACACACACACACACACACACACACACACACACACACACACACACACACACACACACACACACACACACACACACACACACACACACACACACACACACACACACACACACACACACACACACACACACACACACACACACACACACACACACACACACACACACACACACACACACACACACACACACACACACACACACACACACACACACACACACACACACACACACACACACACACACACACACACACACACACACACACACACACACACACACACACACACACACACACACACACACACACACACACACACACACACACACACACACACACACACACACACACACACACACACACACACACACACACACACACACACACACACACACACACACACACACACACACACACACACACACACACACACACACACACACACACACACACACACACACACACACACACACACACACACACACACACACACACACACACACACACACACACACACACGCGGCGCGCGGGGTCCGCCGATGCCGCTGATGAGGCGTTTGATGTTGTGTGGGTGATTGTATGTTTTGAAGTGTTTTCTATGTTAAAAAAGTACACAGCTGATCCGTGTCATGTGTAATTTGTATATGTGTATGAATGTATGTTAAAATACACCACCGGCGGAAGCCGGATAAAGTGGAAAAAATCAAATTTTGACCATATGTGACCTGAACTTGACCTGAGCTTGACACTAAATTAACTTAAACGAGATCAGATGGTACAATGACTATCACTTTCGAATTCTACGTGTACAATAGCCCATAAA
Source organism: Chirona hameri (assembly GCA_036785665.1). Lineage (NCBI taxonomy): Eukaryota > Metazoa > Arthropoda > Thecostraca > Balanomorpha > Balanidae > Chirona > Chirona hameri. The sequence continues at coordinate 89,966 of JAXIVJ010002477.1, forward strand.
ACATATGTCGCATGACTTTCGAAAATCTTCTATGCATAGTGACCTTTTGTGACCTGACCTTGACCTTTGCCAAAAATCTCACTCTAGCTCATACAGGATGTGAATTATACCTTTGGGAGTACTTAGGGTGATCATGGTCGCATCAAAGGCTTTGGATGGAAAGTATGGCCCATAACTCAAATGCCTCGATTTTGACATTTTACCCGACCTTGACCTGATGTGACCTCAATTCGAAAATGTCGAGTGTGCTTTAGATGCGTCTCATTGAGAGCTTTCGAATGCCGCCTTGGGCGTCTCACTGCGATCATTGGTTCCGGAGATAACGAGGGGCAATATCCCCCCCCCCCCCCCGGGTCAATGGCGTTCGGCTGAGACCCCGGCCAAGCGCGGGTTAACAAACTTTTCTTAGTGCAAGCTGCGTACATTTTCTTTTGAAATAGGAAACGTGTCATTTTTCCCCGATTTCCGACGATTTGGGAGACTTGGCCGCTTTGCCCCCTCTTGGATCTGCCAGCGGCCAAAAACATTGGGGGCCGAGGGTATACCATTGGGGGGGGGGGGGGGGGGGGCAAGGGCCACCCCAAAAGTATATAAATCGACACCTGTGGCTACAAGGTGTACGCCCGGGCACACGTAGGTCTTGACCCCGAACCGGTCAAAAACACGTGCAATAGTCATGGTGGGTGTGGGTACGAAATATCCGATGCTATAAGAGTGCGTAGCAGGTGCGTATCTCGGCACATAGTGCACGCTTCAAACATTTCCGCTGTTGAACTATACCAGTGAAAAACCAAGCACCACTCGAGTAGTCCTAGCAAACTGAGCAGACTGTCAACGTTTAGACGGTAGTTACCCCCACCCCTGATGACAAATTGTACCAACAACTGTTTACGTGAAAAGTGCACCTAGGCCACTTGATCCGGCTTCATAGTTCATTCGATAGCCATGATATTTAGTCAAACGGTCATACTTAACTCGATACGTCACCATTTGAAAACTGATAACTAAAACGCCGACATTTACGTTTGCGCCTACAATATACGAAATAATGACCTTTTTATTTATGTATCTGCATTAATTACGAGCGCTCGCTCGTCCTTCCGTGGTGTATGGGAAAAATCTGATTATGAGCGGCCCGGCCCGGCCCGTGGCGACGCTTTTGAGAAACTCATATCTCTGCAACCACACGTTCGCTTGACAAGCAGACTTCTTTGCTCAGCAGCCCCATCTAACCTACCCTGTTTGAGACCAGTGCCGACTCATGTGGGTGGCTACCACTGCGCGTGGCGCGTGCCGCGTGAGGAGTGTTGAAAATTATTTTCTCGCAATAACTCCGCAACGGCTGGGCAGATTATGTGAAAATTTCGGGTGTGGTTAGGGACCCCTCAACCGCCACTTCCACACAACTCAGGGGTGGGATGACTCTGCACGTGCGCACGTGCACACCTCTATTCTATATCTCAGGAACGGCTGAGCCGATTGTGCTCAAATTTAGTGTGTGGTTAGGGACCTCTCATCCGACAGTTTCCCACAAGTCAGGGGTGGGTGCCTCTGCACGTGCGCACGTGCACACCCCAATTCTGTATCTCAGGAACGGCTGAACCGATTGTGTCCAAATTTGGTGTGTGGTTAGGGACCTCTCAGCCGCCACCTTTCCACAAGTCAGGGGTGGGGTGACTTTGCACGTGCGCACGTGCACACCCCTATTCTATATCTCCGGAACGGCTGAACTGATTGTGTTCACATTTGGTGTGTGGTTAGGGACCTCTCAGCCCCCACTTTCCAAAAAGTCAAAGGTGGGTGCCTCTGCACGTGCGCACTTTTTTGTATCTCAGAAACTACTTGTCCGGTCGAGTTGAAATTCCCCATACATTTCCTTCGCGCTCGCTCATTCATCGCCAACTACGGCGCCTTTCTGGTATATGGTGACGAACAGTATAATCCATCACCATCTCTGGTTTGAATGTTGATTTGTAAACAAGTCACGGGGCCATAAATGAAGTGAGTGCGCCAAGAAACGAGACAACGTCCCTGATTGGTCAATGAAACAAATCGCCGACACTTAAATAGGTTGCCGTTGGGTGCATAAGTGAACTTCCGATTTCATTGTCATTTTTGTATTGATTCATGATGATTTGTTTTATTTGTATTTTAATGATAAGCTTAAGCTTAGTGTTATATACAGCCAGAGGCAAAACACAACACAACTAGTAATGTTGAAAATACATGAACCAATTAAAAAAACAAAAATGAGGGTCGCAACTACTAACTGGGGCGTCGTTGGGTGCATAAGTTAACTGCTAATTTGGTTGCCTTTTTATTCAATGTTTGTTGATTTTTTTTTAGGGCAGTAGGGCACATAATCACGATAAACAGAGTGGAAAGCATATTTTCCATACCATTTCGTCAAAAAGCAATACCGGATTTTGGTGAATACCGAAATTTGTCAACTAGTACTTGAGAGTACCGGTCGTTAAAAGTGTGGAACGCTTATCAACTTTAACTTGAAATATCTTTCGGTAGGAATGTTTATATGCAAAATGTAATAAATTGACAATATATTTTGGTCTCGTCTGTCGATTTCAAGTGATAACTCTATTTTTGTGGGAAAATTTCGTTATTTCTCTTTAATACCTAATTACATTTTCAAGAATCCTAGTTTCATCATAATTAAACCCATTTGTTCGCAGCTACCGCATTTCTGCCCTGACACCTTCAGTCACGCGTCTGAGCATATTGCAGAAGTTGGAACACCTTGAATGTCGCCAGCTGTTTTGGGTGGAATCTTTCATCGGCTTCCGAAATGAATTCTGCGCAGTTCAACTGACTTTGAATGGCGTGTATTATTTAAGTTAAATCACATGGATAAATGTATATCATACGTTGATGCATGCAAAGATCACACCACCAGTCGACTCACCGCCTCAGTGTCTCGCCTCTCGTTAATAATGCGTCCCACACGCACACCGATCACCGTATCTCGTACAGCGAACGCACTGCATCCCGTGGCGAGCAAGCAATAAACAAAACGAGGGTGTAGGTAGCTAGAGGGCACGCAACAACATCAATGGATAGCTCGAAACAAAAACGAAATATTCTTCTAGCTTCTTCATGACTGTTTAACCACAGTATCTATATGTATATGTATATCCGCACCATGCGGCAGCGCGAGTCGGACGACCTCTACAACTGACAGCCTACCAGACGGGGACACCAGACGCAGTACCACGGCACCGACCGACCCGCTCCACCGGGCACGCCAGCAGACGCAGTACCACGGCACCGACCGACCCGCTCCACCGGGCACGCCAGCAGACGCAGTACCACGGCACCGACCGACCCGCTCCACCGGGCACGCCAGCAGACGCAGTACCACGGCACCGACCGACCGTCTCCACCGGACAAGCCAGCAGTCACGTCTTCCACACCACCACGCCCTTAACCGAAGAATCACCACACACCACACCGTGTCACCTGCCAAATGCCGGGGTCAGTCGGGAGCACATCATGAACACACGATCTCCACGAGTCACCTCGTAGTACAGGGTAACTCCGCGGGACGCTCCCCGTACGACCGTCGTTCGCGGTACGGTCACCGTACGACCGTCGTTCCCCGTACGGTCACCGTAGGCCGCCTTACGCGGTCGACAGACGCCAGGGTGACGGAGTTAACCCGGGCATTCTACCTCGCGCAGCGGCTAACACGGGCCGCTGTTCACGACACCACCGATACCACAACAGCACCGGAGCTCCAGGGGCGGAGGCGGCACGGAGGCGGCACGGGGGCGGCACGGCGTCGGCGGCGGACCGGTCCCCAGGGTACCACTGGCAATCGACAGCGTTCAGCCGGCGCTGGGAGTCTGTACGGTCGCACGACCACGACAGTAGCGGCGCGACTCGCCGAGGCCACACGGTGGTCTCGGCGAGATCTCTGGCGAGACGCCAGAGGTCAGGGATCCGAGCAGGACGCGGGTGTTCGAGTGGAGACAAGGGTGCACCCGGGACATACCCAGGCGCTGAAGTCACACGCAACAGCATCAAAGAGTGTTATAGCAATATTCGATAATACGCCATTGGACGCCACACAGTCAGAGTTCTCGTCAGGTGCCACAGCAACCATCACTCATCGCTCCATTCCCCCCCCCCCCCCCCCATCCACACACACACACCCGTCGGTCACCCCAAAACACGCGCACACGCGCGGGAGACTCGCTATAATTATGAATAAACGCCTATTCGACCCGCCGCGACCACTGCCCTGCCACAGCACTCAGCCAGCGGCGATAGGAGCCGTCCCTCACGTGCAGACGCGTACCGAGACGTCTCGCGCCGCGACCACTGCCCTGCCACAGCACTCAGCCAGCGGCGATAGGAGCCGTCCCTCACGTGCAGACGCGTACCGAGACGTCTCGCGCCGCGACCACTGCCCTGCCACAGCACTCAGCCAGCGGCGATAGGAGCCGTCCCTCACGTGCAGACGCGCACCGAGACGTCTCGCCGAGTCTCGATATCGAGACGCCTCGCCGAGGACCAATCGCCCACGCCGCGGTGAGCACCGTACAGCACTGCACGTGTAGGGACGAGCCCGAGCGTCACCAGGGCGGGCGCGCCGTCTCACGTCTAAGTGTAGAGGTCCTCACGTCTAAGTGTAGATGTCCTCACGTCTAAGTGTAGCGGTCCTCACGTCTAAGTGTAGCTGTCCTCGCGTCTAAGTGTAGCTGTCCTCGCGTCTAGGTGTATATTTCCTGTAGACGTTGACAGGACGGCGTGCCCAGTCCCTGCGCCTTTCTCAGCTGGTTGCTGTCGCCGAAGCTGCGTGCTCGCCACATCATATTCTCCTCTGTGGACAGGGGACGCGACGGTCAGTGGCTGGTTGCTGTCGCCGAAGCTGCCTGCTCGCCACATCATATTCTCCTCTGTGGACAGGGGACGCGACGGTCAGTGGCTGGTTGCTGTCGCCGAAGCTGCCTGCTCGCCACATCATATTCTCCTCTGTGGACAGGGGACGCGACGGTCAGTGGCTGGTTGCTGTCGCCGAAGCTGCCTGCTCGCCACATCATATTCTCCTCTGTGGACAGGGGACGCGACGGTCAGTGGCTGGTTGCTGTCGCCGAAGCTGCCTGCTCGCCACATCATATTCTCCTCTGTGGACAGGGGACGCGACGGTCAGTGGCTGGTTGCTGTCGCCGAAGCTGCCTGCTCGCCACATCATATTCTCCTCTGTGGACAGGGGACGCGACGGTCAGTGGCTGGTTGCTGTCGCCGAAGCTGCCTGCTCGCCACATCATATTCTCCTCTGTGGACAGGGGACGCGACGGTCAGTGGTGGGAGGTCGTGCCCCCCCCCCCCCCCCCACCCCGCCTCCCCACGCCCGCAGCACCGCACGCCGCAAACCTGCACCAAACGAGTAACCATTCAAATGAACCACGGCATACAATAATGCAATCAAGTAGGACTCTTAACCCGCGCTTGACCGGCATGAGAATCGAGGCATGAGTGTATGAGCCATACTTTCCATCCAAAGCCTTTGATTGCGACCATGAGCACCAAACGTCCTCTCAAAGGTATAATACACATCCCGCATGAGCCAAAGTCAGATTGTTGGCAAAGGTCAAGGTCATGGGCAGGTCACAAAAGGTCGCTATTTTTAAATATGTACCGAGGTCATGCAACACATGTTGTATGGGTTATTTTACACGTAGAATTCGAAAGTGATAGTCATTTTACCATCTGACCTCATTTAAGTGAAGCAAATGTCAAGCTCAGGTCAAGTTCAGGTCCTATGGTCAAAATTTGAAATTGATGAATCTAAATAAATACAAAGTTTATAGACCAGCTGTGTCTCAGAAATACAGTGCTGGCGTTTATTTGTCTGTATCTGGTCAATACAAGCAAACGAAATGTCAAAATATGACGTCATGAGTTGCTCATACTTAGGGAGTCATGTCAGTCAAAAATAGATATTGCTTTGAAATTTGGTTTGAGTATTGTCCATATGTGGTTCTCCCAACATATTTTTCGTTTTTAGAATGTTGGACAATTTTGATTGGGGCATTTCCCCCCAAAAAAATCGTTTTATTTTTATTGGGGGGGTCAAAAACCAAACTTTAAAAAATATAAGATAGCCATTTTGTAGCCCTTGTTATTTGTATCTTTTGATGTTTTATGATTTGATTTTTCTCTAAAAATGGACTTTGTACGGCCTGTTAAAGTTTAGCTGATTTGTTCGTCAAACTCGTATGTAGTGACGTCACTAAATTTGCTATATCTCTTTTTTTCGACGAAATTGCTTCATTTTTGCAAGGAAGACGACGTACAATTGATGTAGGAGAATGTATCCAAGTTTCGCGTTAATAGCGCTGTTGGTTTTTGAGCTATTGCGAACATTCATCAGGGGGGGGGGGGGATATTTGCCCCCCCCCCGCTCCCCCGGTCAAGCGCGGGTTAACATTCCGACAGCACCGATTTTGCTCCCCTGTTATTCGTCCTGAGACTTACACCATGTATGAGAGAATCACACCATGTATAAGACAATCATTCCTCCACCCATGCTTACGTAACCCTATCCACACCCCGGCCGGCCCACGAGCCGGTCGGCCGCCCACCAGGTACCATTAGTCGTGTCACTCTCTCCATCACAAGCCAGTCTCCTGCGCCGCAGCCGGGTCCGCTATAGGCTACCCGTCACCGCCGTCCCCTGCCGGCCGTCGTGCCGGTGCCGAGCGGTGCGCCACTTCCGTCTCGGCCGCGGCGCCGAGTGCCGCGCACGATTAACCGCGTCAGGCGGCGTAAATCAGCCCAGTAACGCGCCACTATCGCCGCAGTGCCGAATAACCGCGCTAAGGTCGCCGCAATGATGGCTGGTTATGTGCGTCCGGAGCGACTCACCGCCCGGCCGTTATGTGGGTCGAGATGGTCGGGTCGAAGTGTAGTAAGGAGAGAGGGGGGGGGGGGGGGGCATAACACAAGTCAAACCACAGGTCAGGAGGTACGGGATGCTGAGCAGGACGGGCGACGGATGGTCTGTGTCGGTAAGATTCGACTGGAAACATGCACTGGATATACAGTCCAGGTTCTGACGGTGGCATGGAGGTGTCGGCAGCCGGCCGGAAGGCGTGAGTTATAGTGTGGGAAGTAACTGAGCCAGGATCTCACAGCTCGGGGGGCGGGGGGGGGGGGGGGTGGGGACACATCACGAACGGCCCAGAAATGACCGCAATTTGGACGACAGGTCTCATAATGGTTAATAGACCCAGGTCGCTTCAATGACGGTAATAATAGTTATAATGTCACGGAACATCACACCTGCTACCACCATTCGGCCCCAGAAGCTTCAGGCTACTAAAAGTCAAGAAGGTAACCCACTATCAAGGCAGGCAGAGTTGAGCACTTCTCCCCCACCTGTTGGTTTTATCTACCGCGTATGTTTAGCATTGATCACGTAGGATGGTACCCAACAGGTTAGCACCATATAACAATGTTAGCCAGCCCAGTCAAATGACAGAGCTACGGGCTAGACCAGCGGCCCTTCTATAGAACCACCATGTCAGTACGGCCGTCATCCACACTCATAGTATACACACAGCGGCCACGTTATAACAACCATTAGTGCAAACCCACATCATGTCAGGAGCACTTGGTCTAATATAGGACAGGCGTTCATTCATTTCACATGGCATTCTCCACATACCGCATATTTTCAGGTTATTGCCAATCTCAAGCCAATTCATTGGCAAGGTAGACACAGTACATGGATACAAGTTTGGAACACAAGTTGCTTACACATACAAACGTAATACATTGTGTCAAAGGTCTATGACACGTCGCGTATGACACCCATGCCTATGACACGACACGACACGACACGTCACGACACGTCACGACACGACACGACACGACACGACACGACACGACACGACACGACACGACACGACACGACACGACACGACACGACACGACACGACACGACACGACACGACACGACACGACACGACACGACACGACACGACACGTCACGACACGACACGACACGACACGACACGACACGACACGACACGTCACGACACGACACGACACGTCACGACACGTCATGCTGCCCTCAGCATCATGTATGATAATCCCCGGCTGACGCGGAGACTCGTTCTATTTTAGCGTGACCCAACAGTGCTGTAGAGTCACGGTCAATAGAACGTCTCCGGACCCGCCGCCGGGCTTCAGTCATGCATGATTCGGAGTGCAGCATGACCGTGGGAGTGGGCTAGAGCCGTGCTAGAGGAAATAGCAGGCGTGGGGTCGTCTGCAATGCGCCGTCCGGACGCGAGGCTAGCAAACGCTGCACTTATATCTCGCTCAGAGATGTTGGACTGGTAGGCTGCTGGCGAAGATTTATAGGAGCTCTTCAAAAGTATACGCAGCGTGACTAAAACTATCCGCGATGGCTGGTCTTGTGGTCTCAGCTGGCCGGTGAGCTAGACAACCTCCTCAGGTCTTTGAAACGTGGTGTAACCTGCTCTTCACGACGGCCACATTGAACAATTTTGACACTATGGTTGATTACTTTGTTAATTATCCCGCCCAGTTACAGTACTTGCCGGCACAACGGTTACATAACATGGGAAAGACTCAGGTCTCTACCATGGGTTCTTTTAATTCCTAGTGGAGCCGCCGTGGACATTTATAGACATATCAGGTCAGGTGACTAGCGTTGCAGCACAGAACATCCTCATCGCCGACTATCGGGACCCACACACACATACACATCACAAACACTGACAACCCTCAGTGTCACCGGCCTGTGGCCGGTGGCAGCGGTCGCACTCAAGGTCAGGTGACGTCAGAAAGCGGGGCGGACCGTGTCCAGGTATGTCGGACACGTACAACTTTCGCTTCTAAATTCTGCCGGACGCCAGGAATTGCGTGATCGGGTGGTGGAGTCAGGGCCTGCGCAACAAGCTATGCTTAGTGCGGGACCTGACCTCGGAAATCCATCCATTCAAAAACATTCGGGCAAAATTTACAAAATAAAATAAAAGTATTCGGGAACAACATGCACAGTCACACACATGTGGGTTACGGTCGTGGGCGCGGGAGAGGCTCGAACCAGGGACCTTTCGGTCACTAGGTAAGCGCGACCTCCGGGGACCACCCCAGACCACAGTAAACAGACCGCTTACTCTACCTGCATCCCAGATCACCCCAGCCGCGGCAGCCCGGCTGCCACTTACTGTACGTCCGCTCCTTGAGGCAGGCGTTGCGCAGCATGCGGACATAATCCTCCTCCACCTCTGCCTCCAGTCGGTACAGGCTGCCCTGGTACTCAGTGCTGAAGTCGGGCTTCACGTAGTAAGGCACCTTCAGCGAGGTCGTCCGGCGCATCATGCTGTACTTGCTGCCGGGCGGAGAGGGGGGCGGGGGCGTTAACGTCAGCAACGTCCGCCTCTGTAGCTCAGTAGGCAGAGCGCTGGGCTTTTGATCTCACCCGGTGTGGCAGCCCGGGTTCGAGTCGCTTTGGCGCTCGCTATTTGCCCCTGACTGGGACGGTGGCAGCGGTCGCGTTCAAGGTCAGAGGGCGGGGCGGACCGTCCTCAGTCGTTAGGGGACGTTAAACTTTCGCCTCGGAAAAGACGACTCCAAACCACCGCACACAGAAGACTCGAAAGACTAATCCCATGCAACTGACAGCTGATAAATCGCACTGTAAAGACGCACCGCTTCCTTCACCTCACCAGCCTCGCGTGGGTAACACCATCTCGCTGTGTCAACTCTCTAACCTGGAGGGCTGCAGGCTGTACAGCGGGTCATCATCGACCAACTCTCTGACCTGGAGGGATGCAGGCTGTACAGCGGGTCATCATCGACCAACTCTCTAACCTGGAGGGCTGCAGGCTGTACAGCGGGTCATCATCGACCAACTCTCTAACCTGGAGGGCTGCAGGCTGTACAGCTGGTCATCATCGACCAACTCTCTAACCTGGAGGGCTGCAGGCTGTACAGCGGGTCATCATCGACCAACTCTCTGACCTGGAAGGCTGCAGGCTGTACAGCGGGTCATCATCGACCAACTCTCTGACCTGGAGGGCTGCAGGCTGTACAGCGGGTCATCATCGACCAACTCTCTAACCTGGAGGGCTGCAGGCTGTACAGCGGGTCATCATCGACCAACTCTCTGACCTGGAGGGCTGCTGGCTGTACAGCGGGTCATCATCGACCAACTCTCTAACCTGGAGGGCTGCAGGCTGTACAGCGGGTCATCATCGACCAACTCTCTGACCTGGAGGGCTGCAGGCTGTACAGCGGGTCATCATCGACCAACTCTCTGACCTGGAGGGCTGCAGGCTGTACAGCGGGTCATCATCGACCAACTCTCTGACCTGGAGGGCTGCTGGCTGTACAGCGGGTCATCATCGACCAACTCTCTAACCTGGAGGGCTGCAGGCTGTACAGCGGGTCATCATCGACCAACTCTCTGACCTGGAGGGCTGCAGGCTGTACAGCGGGTCATCATCGACCAACTCTCTGACCTGGAGGGCTGCTGGCTGTACAGCGGGTCATCATCGACCAACTCTCTAACCTGGAGGGCTGCAGGCTGTACAGCGGGTCATCATCGACCAACTCTCTGACCTGGAGGGCTGCAGGCTGTACAGCGGGTCATCATCGACCAACTCTCTGACCTGGAGGGCTGCAGGCTGTACAGCGGGTCATCATCGACCAACTCTCTGACCTGGAGGGCTGCAGGCTGTACAGCGGGTCATCATCGACCAACTCTCTAACCTGGAGGGCTGCAGGCTGTACAGCGGGTCATCATCGACCAACTCTCTGACCTGGAGGGCTGCAGGCTGTACAGCGGGTCATCATCGACCAACTCTCTAACCTGGAGGGCTGCAGGCTGTACAGCGGGTCATCATCGACCAACTCTCTAACCTGGAGGGCTGCAGGCTGTACAGCGGGTCATCATCGACCAACTCTCTAACCTGGAGGGCTGCAGGCTGTACAGCGGGTCATCATCGACCAACTCTCTGACCTGGAGGGCTGCAGGCTGTACAGCGGGTCATCATCGACCAACTCTCTGATCTGGAGGGCTGCATGCTGTACAGCGGATCATCATCGACCAACTCTCTGACCTGGAGGGCTGCAGGCTGTACAGCGGGTCATCATCGACCAACTCTCTAACCTGGAGGGCTGCAGGCTGTACAGCGGGTCATCATCGACCAACTCTCTAACCTGGAGGGCTGCAGGCTCTACAGCGGGTCATCATCGACCAACTCTCTAACCTGGAGGGCTGCAGGCTGTACAGCGGGTCATCATCGACCAACTCCTAACCTGGAGGGCTGCAGGCTGTACAGCGGGTCATCATCGACCAACTCTCTGACCTGGAGGGCTGCAGGCTGTACAGCGGGTCATCATCGACCAACTCTCTGACCTGGGGGGGCTGCAGGCTGTACAGCGGGTCATCATCGACCAACTCTCTAACCTGGAGGGCTGCAGGCTGTACAGCGGGTCATCATCGACCAACTCTCTGACCTGGAGGGCTGCAGGCTGTACAGCGGGTCATCATCGACCAACTCTCTGACCTGGAGGGCTGCAGGCTGTACAGCGGGTCATCATCGACCAACTCTCTAACCTGGAGGGCTGCAGGCTGTACAGCGGGTCATCATCGACCAACTCTCTGACCTGGAGGGCTGCAGGCTGTACAGCGGGTCATCATCGACCAACTATCTGACCTGGAGGGCTGCAGGCTGTACAGCGGGTCATCATCGACCAACTCTCTGACCTGGAGGGCTGCAGGCTGTACAGCGGGTCATCATCGACCAACTCTCTGACCTGGAGGGCTGCAGGCTGTACAGCGGGTCATCATCGACCAACTCTCTGACCTGGAGGGCTGCAGGCTGTACAGTGGGTCATCATCGACCAACTCTCTAACCTGGAGGGCTGCAGGCTGTACAGCGGGTCATCATCGACCAACTCTCTAACCTGGAGGGCTGCAGGCTGTACAGCGGGTCATCATCGACCAACTCTCTAACCTGGAGGGCTGCAGGCTGTACAGCGGGTTATCATCGACCAACTCTCTAACCTGGAGGGCTGCAGGCTGTACAGCGGGTCATCATCGACCAACTCTCTAACCTGGAGGGCTGCAGGCTGTACAGCGGGTCATCATCGACCAACTCTCTGACCTGGAGGGCTGCAGGCTGTACAGCGGGTCATCATCGACCAACTCTCTGACCTGGAGGGCTGCAGGCTGTACAGCGGGTCATCATCGACCAACTCTCTGACCTGGAGGGCTGCAGGCTGTACAGCGGGTCATCATCGACCAACTCTCTGACCTGGAGGGCTGCAGGCTGTACAGCGGGTCATCATCGACCAACTCTCTAACCTGGAGGGCTGCAGGCTGTACAGCGGGTCATCATCGACCAACTCTCTAACCTGGAGGGCTGCAGGCTGTACAGCCGCGGGTCATCATCGACAACTCTCTGACCTGGAGGGCTGCAGGCTGTACAGCGGGTCATCATCGACCAACTCTCTAACCTGGAGGGCTGCAGGCTGTACAGCGGGTCATCATCGACCAACTCTCTAACCTGGAGGGCTGCAGGCTGTACAGCGGGCTGTACAGACCAACTCTCTGACCTGGAGGGCTGCAGGCTGTACAGCGGGTCATCATCGACCAACTCTCTAACCTGGAGGGCTGCAGGCTGTACAGCCGCGGGTCATCATCGACAACTCTCTGACCTGGAGGGCTGCAGGCTGTACAGCGGGTCATCATCGACCAACTCTCTAACCTGGAGGGCTGCAGGCTGTACAGCGGGTCATCATCGACCAACTCCTAACCTGGAGGGCTGCAGGCTGTACAGCGGGTCATCATCGACCAACTCTCTAACCTGGAGGGCTGCAGGCTGTACAGCGGGTCATCATCGACCAACTCCTAACCTGGAGGGCTGCAGGCTGTACAGCGGGTCATCATCGACCAACTCTCTGACCTGGAGGGCTGCAGGCTGTACAGCGGGTCATCATCGACCAACTCTCTAACCTGGAGGGCTGCAGGCTGTACAGCGGGTCATCATCGACCAACTCCTAACCTGGAGGGCTGCAGGCTGTACAGCGGGTCATCATCGACCAACTCTCTAACCTGGAGGGCTGCAGGCTGTACAGCGGGTCATCATCGACCAACTCTCTGACCTGGAGGGCTGCAGGCTGTACAGCGGGTCATCATCGACCAACTCCTAACCTGGAGGGCTGCAGGCTGTACAACGGGTCATCATCGACCAACTCTCTAACCTGGAGGGCTGCAGGCTGTACAGCGGGTCATCATCGACCAACTCTCTAACCTGGAGGGCTGCAGGCTGTACAGCGGGTCATCATCGACCAACTCTCTGACCTGGAGGGCTGCAGGCTGTACAGCGGGTCATCATCGACCAACTCTCTGACCTGGAGGGCTGCAGGCTGTACAGCGGGTCATCATCGACCAACTCTCTAACCTGGAGGGCTGCAGGCTGTACAGCGGGTCATCATCGACCAACTCTCTGACCTGGAGGGCTGCAGGCTGTACAGCGGGTAATCATCGACCAACTCTCTAACCTGGAGGGCTGCAGGCTGTACAGCGGGTCATCATCGACCAACTCTCTAACCTGGAGGGCTGCAGGCTGTACAGCGGTCATCATCGACCAACTCTCTAACCTGGGGGGCTGCAGGCTGTACAGCGGGTCATCATCGACCAACTCTCTGACCTGGAGGGCTGCAGGCTGTACAGCGGGTCATCATCGACCAACTCTCTGATCTGGAGGGCTGCATGCTGTACAGCGGGTCATCATCGACCAACTCTCTGACCTGGAGGGCTGCAGGCTGTACAGCGGGTCATCATCGACCAACTCTCTAACCTGGAGGGCTGCAGGCTGTACAGCGGGTCATCATCGACCAACTCTCTAACCTGGAGGGCTGCAGGCTGTACAGCGGGTCATCATCGACCAACTCTCTAACCTGGAGGGCTGCAGGCTGTACAGCGGGTCATCATCGACCAACTCCTAACCTGGAGGGCTGCAGGCTGTACAGCGGGTCATCATCGACCAACTCTCTGACCTGGAGGGCTGCAGGCTGTACAGCGGGTCATCATCGACCAACTCTCTGACCTGGGGGGGCTGCAGGCTGTACAGCGGGTCATCATCGACCAACTCTCTGACCTGGAGGGCTGCAGGCTGTACAGCGGGTCATCATCGACCAACTCTCTAACCTGGAGGGCTGCAGGCTGTACAGCTGGACATCATCGACCAACTCTCTAACCTGGAGGGCTGCAGGCTGTACAGCGGGTCATCATCGACCAACTCTCTGACCTGGAGGGCTGCAGGCTGTACAGCGGGTCATCATCGACCAACTCTCTAACCTGGAGGGCTGCAGGCTGTACAGCGGGTCATCATCGACCAACTCTCTAACCTGGAGGGCTGCAGGCTGTACAGCGGGCTGTACAGACCAACTCTCTGACCTGGAGGGCTGCAGGCTGTACAGCGGGTCATCATCGACCAACTCTCTAACCTGGAGGGCTGCAGGCTGTACAGCGGGTCATCATCGACCAACTCTCTAACCTGGAGGGCTGCAGGCTGTACAGCGGATCCGACACGAACCAGCTGGACATCATCGACATGAAGATGAGCAGCAGTATCGGCATCAGCTGCAGCACCAGCGACGACGTCGGCGCCTGCCGAGACGGCGGGGGCGGAACGTCAGGACGGCACAGGCCACGCCAGGACAGGCGTACATGACAATGGTCGCCAGGTGCATTCACCAACTTACCTGAATACAACCACCTTAAACGCCCTCCGTCCCAAGATTACTAGAGCAGCAGTTCTGTTCGGCTGAAGTACGAGGTACGTCATAGTCCATGTTCAAATAGTATTGAAACCAAGTAGCGCGCTGTAGTAATGCAAAGTTTCACCCCGAAGTGATGTGTCTCTCTAATATAAGAAGTGTTAGGAGCATATTTGGTGCAATATCATATTTAGCACATGCACGGTGTCAACACTAGTGAATTTGTTGACAGAGTACCGTGTAAACCATGTACCGTGATATTTTCAAATGGCAATCAGCTCAACTTAACCCCCACGCCACTGGGTGGGTGGGTGGGTGGGTGGGGTGGGGGGGGGGGGGGGGGGTAAATTTTACCCCCCCCCCCTCCCGTATTTTCTCAATAACTTGACAACTGACAGATATCGAAGTGAAACTTTCGGTACATTATGCTGCATCAATTATAAGTCTTCTTTCCAAAATTTCATTGAAATTGGTGAAGTAGTTTGGGAGACAATGACGTTTTAGTGACGTCATGTCATGCATTTTGGGTGGGAAAACGATAAATGTTTGAAAAATTGAAGACAATTTCGTTAAAAATCGTAGTAAAATCGTAGTAAAATCGTAGTTTTGAAGCAAATTGCAAATACAAAACGTCAAAAGGAAGGGAATGACATTCTCTTCAAAATGGCTATCTCGAATTTGCAAAATTGAGTCTTTGACCCAAATATTTTTTTTCAGGATTTTTCTTCTTCTCTTCACAAAATCAAAATTTGCCAAATATACATATATATATATATATATATATATATATACATATATATATATATATATATATATATATATATATATATATATATATATATATATATATATATTACATACATACATACATACATACATACATACATACATACATACATACATACATACATACATACATACATACATACATACATACATACATACATACATACATACATACATACATACATACATACATACATACATACATACATACATACATACATACATACATACATACATACATACATACATACATACATAGATAGATAGATAGATAGATAGATAGATAGATAGATAGATAGATAGATAGATAGATAGATAGATAGATAGATAGATAGATAGATAGATAGATAGATAGATAGATAGATAGATAGATAGATAGATAGATAGATAGATAGATAGATAGATAGATAGATAGATAGATAGATAGATAGATAGATAGATAGATAGATAGATAGATAGATAGATAGATAGATAGATAGATAGATAGATAGATAGATAGATAGATAGATAGATAGATAGATAGATAGATAGATAGATAGATAGATAGATAGATAGATAGATAGATAGATAGATAGATAGATAGATAGATAGATAGATAGATAGATAGATAGATAGATAGATAGATAGATAGATAGATAGATAGATAGATAGATAGATAGATAGATAGATAGATAGATAGATAGATAGATAGATAGATAGATAGATAGATAGATAGATAGATAGATAGATAGATAGATAGATAGATAGATAGATAGATAGATAGATAGATAGATAGATAGATAGATAGATAGATAGATAGATAGATAGATAGATAGATAGATAGATAGATAGATAGATAGATAGATAGATAGATAGATAGATAGATAGATAGATAGATAGATAGATAGATAGATAGATAGATAGATAGATAGATAGATAGATAGATAGATAGATAGATAGATAGATAGATAGATAGATAGATAGATAGATAGATAGATAGATAGATAGATAGATAGATAGATAGATAGATAGATAGATAGATAGATAGATAGATAGATAGATAGATAGATAGATAGATAGATAGATAGATAGATAGATAGATAGATAGATAGATAGATAGATAGATAGATAGATAGATAGATAGATAGATAGATAGATAGATAGATAGATAGATAGATAGATAGATAGATAGATAGATAGAAGATAGATAGATAGATAGATAGATAGATAGATAGATAGATAGATAGATAGATAGATAGATAGATAGATAGATAGATAGATAGATAGATAGATAGATAGATAGATAGATAGATAGATAGATAGATAGATAGATAGATAGATAGATAGATAGATAGATAGATAGATAGATAGATAGATAGATAGATAGATAGATAGATAGATAGATAGATAGATAGATAGATAGATAGATAGATAGATAGATAGATAGATAGATAGATAGATAGATAGATAGATAGATAGATAGATAGATAGATAGATAGATAGATAGATAGATAGATAGATAGATAGATAGATAGATAGATAGATAGATAGATAGATAGATAGATAGATAGATAGATAGATAGATAGATAGATAGATAGATAGATAGATAGATAGATAGATAGATAGATAGATAGATAGATAGATAGATAGATAGATAGATAGATAGATAGATAGATAGATAGATAGATAGATAGATAGATAGATAGATAGATAGATAGATAGATAGATAGATAGATAGATAGATAGATAGATAGATAGATAGATAGATAGATAGATAGATAGATAGATAGATAGATAGATAGATAGATAGATAGATAGATAGATAGATAGATAGATAGATAGATAGATAGATAGATAGATAGATAGATAGATAGATAGATAGATAGATAGATAGATAGATAGATAGATAGATAGATAGATAGATAGATAGATAGATAGATAGATAGATAGATAGATAGATAGATAGATAGATAGATAGATAGATAGATAGATAGATAGATAGATAGATAGATAGATAGATAGATAGATAGATAGATAGATAGATAGATAGATAGATAGATAGATAGATAGATAGATAGATAGATAGATAGATAGATAGATAGATAGATAGATAGATAGATAGATAGATAGATAGATAGATAGATAGATAGATAGATAGATAGATAGATAGATAGATAGATAGATAGATAGATAGATAGATAGATAGATAGATAGATAGATAGATAGATAGATAGATAGATAGATAGATAGATAGATAGATAGATAGATAGATAGATAGATAGATAGATAGATAGATAGATAGATAGATAGATAGATAGATAGATAGATAGATAGATAGATAGATAGATAGATAGATAGATAGATAGATAGATAGATAGATAGATAGATAGATAGATAGATAGATAGATAGATAGATAGATAGATAGATAGATAGATAGATAGATAGATAGATAGATAGATAGATAGATAGATAGATAGATAGATAGATAGATAGATAGATAGATAGATAGATAGATAGATAGATAGATAGATAGATAGATAGATAGATAGATAGATAGATAGATAGATAGATAGATAGATAGATAGATAGATAGATAGATAGATAGATAGATAGATAGATAGATATATATATATATATATATATATATATATATATATATATATATATATATATATATATATATATATATATATATATATATATATATATATATATATATATATATATATATATATATATATATATATATATATATATATATATATATATATATATATATATATATATATATATATATATATATTATATATATATATATATATATATATATATATATATATTATATATATAGTTATTACATTGTCTAATACATATTTGAACACGGTAACACTAAAGTTCCAGGTTCTCGATATATATGATAATTGAATTTTGTGCAAATTATCTGGCTGGAGTGTGCCAAGTCACTCCAAGCCGCCTTCACTAAACTAACCGTTATTACACAGGTAGCCATAGGTGTCATACAAACTACACACGCCCTGAATGTCCTTGCTGTGTGTTCATGCTTGGCATAAGCGCTCGGATGTAAAACGCCTCAAGTATAATGAGCCGTTTCCGGTTAGCTTCACGTGCTAGTATTTCGGTATTTGTAGTGAGGTCTTGTCTGGTTACGTCTCTATTATGAATTTCTCTCATGTTTTTTGTTATGGCACCAGATTGCAAATGCATAGTTAGGCGACGTGACAGGGTTGTAGTCGTCTGGCCTATGTAGCGAGCATTGTTTTGGAGTTTGCAATCACCATGTGGGCATTTAAATGCATACACTACATTGGTGGCC
>JAXIVJ010002478.1:2500-7500 GCA_036785665.1 Chirona hameri
CCCGGAGGCGGTGTTGTATGCCCGGAGGCGGTGTGGTATGCCCGGAGGCGGTACAACACCGCCTCCGGGCATGATGATGATAATGATGATGATGATGATGATGATGATGATGATGATGATGATGATGATGATGATGATGATGATGATGATGATGATGATGATGATGATGATGATGATGATGATGATGATGATGATGATGATGATGTTGCTGATGATGATGTTGCTGATGATGATGTTGCTGATGATGATGTTGTTGATGATGTTGCTGATGATGTTGCTGATGATGTTGCTGATGATGTTGCTGATGATGTTGATGATGATGTTGATGATGATGTTGATGATGATGTTGATGATGATGTTGATGATGATGTTGCTGATGATGTTGCTGATGATGTTGCTGATGATGTTGCTGATGATGTTGCTGATGATGTTGCTGGTGATGTTGCTGATGATGTTGCTGATGATGTTGCTGATGATGACGTGAGACGGTGTGGTATGCCCGGAGGCGGTGTTGTATGCCCGGAGGCGGTGTTGTATGCCCGGAGGCGGTGTGGTATGCCCGGAGGCGGTGTTGTATGCCCGGAGGCGGTGTTGTATGCCCGGAGGCGGTGTGGTATGCCCGGAGGCGGTGTTGTATGCCCGGAGGCGGTGTTGTATGCCCTGAGGCGGTCTGGTATGCCCGGAGGCGGTGTAGTATGCCCGGAGGCGGTGTTGTATGCCCGGAGGCGGTGTGGTATGCCCGGAGGCGGTGCAGTATGCCCGGAGGCGGTGTTGTATGCCCGGAGGCGGTGTGGTATGCCCGGAGGCGGTGTAGTATGCCCGGAGGCGGTGTTGTATGCCCGGAGGCGGTGTGGTATGCCCGGAGGCGGTGTAGTATGCCCGGAGGCGGTGTTGTATGCCCGGAGGCGGTGTGGTATGCCCGGATGCGGTACAACACCGCCTCCGGGCATGATGATGATAATGATGATGATGATGATGATGATGATGATGATGATGATGATGATGATGATGATGATGATGATGATGATGATGATGATGATGATGATGATGATGATGATGATGATGATGATGATGATGATGATGATGATGATGATGATGATGTTGCTGATGATGATGTTGCTGATGAGGATGTTGCTGATGATGATGTTTCGGATGATGATGTTGCTGATGATGATGTTGATGATGATGTTGCTGATGATGTTGATGATGATGTTGCTGATGATGTTGCTGAAGATGTTGATGATGATGTTGATGATGATGTTGATGATGATGTTGATGATGATGTTGATGATGATGTTGATGATGATGTTGCTGATGATGTCGCTGATGATGTTGCTGATGATGTTGCTGATGATGACGTGAGACGGTGTGGTATGCCGGAGGCGGTTGTTGTATGCCCGGAGGCGGTGTTGTATGCCCGAGGCGGTGTGGTATGCCCGGAGGCGGTGTTGTATGCCCGGAGGCGGTGTTGTATGCCCGGAGGCGGTGTGGTATGCCCGGAGGCGGTGTTATATGCCCGGAGGCGGTGTTGTATGCCCGGAGGCGATGTGGTATGCCCGGAGGCGGTGTAGTATGCCCGGAGGCGGTGTTGTATGCCCGGAGGCGGTGTGGTATTCCCGGAGGCGGTGTAGTATGCCCGGAGGCGGTGTTGTATGCCCGGAGCGGTGTGGTATGCCCGGAGGCGGTGTAGTTTGCCCGGAGGCGGTGTTGTATGCCCGGAGGCGGTGTGGTATGCCCGAGGCGGTGTAGTATGCCCGGAGGCGGTGTTGTATGCCCGGAGGCGGTGTGGTATGCCCGGAGGCGGTACAACACCGCCTCCGGGCATGATGATGATGATAATGATGATGATGATGATGATGATGATGATGATGATGATGATGATGATGATGATGATGATGATGATGATGATGATGATGATGATGATGATGATGATGATGATGATGATGATGATGATGATGATGATGATGATGATGATGATGATGATGATGATGATGATGATGATGATGATGATGATGATGATGATGATGATGATGATGATGATGATGATGATGATGATGATGATGATGATGATGATGATGATGATGATGATGATGATGATGATGATGATGATGATGATGATGAAGATGATGATGATGATGATGATGATGATGTTGCTGATGATGATGTTGCTGATGATGATGTTGCTGATGATGATGTTGTTGATGATGTTGCTCATGATGTTGATGATGATGTTGCTGATTATGTTGCTGATGATGTTGATGATGATGTTGATGATGATGTTGATGATGATGTTGATGATGATGTTGATGATGATGTTGATGATGATGTTGATGATGATGTTGATGATGATGTTGATGATGATGTTGATGATGATGTTCATGATGATGTTGATGTTGATAATGATGTTGATGATGATGTTGATGATGATGTTGATGATGATGTTGATGATGATGTTGCTGATGATGTTGCTGATGATGTTGCTGATGATGTTGCTGATGATGTTGCTGATGATGTTGCTGGTGATGTTGCTGATGATGTTGCTGATGATGTTGCTGATGATGACGTGAGACGGTGTGGTATGCCCGGAGGCGGTGTTGTATGCCCGGAGGCGGTGTTGTATGCCCGGAGGTGTGTGGTATGCCCGGAGGCGGTGTTGTATGCCCGGAGGCGGTGTTGTATGCCCGGAGGCGGTGTGGTATGCCCGGAGGCGGTGTTATATGCCCGGAGGCGGTGTTGTATGCCCTGAGGCGGTCTGGTATGCCCAGAGGCGGTGTAGTATGCCCGGAGGCGGTGTTGTATGCCCGGAGGCGGTGTGGTATGCCCGGAGGCGGTGCAGTATGCCCGGAGGCGGTGATGTATGCCCGGAGGCGGTGTGGTATGCCCGGAGGCGGTGTAGTATGCCCGGAGGCGGTGTTGTATGCCCGGAGGCGGTGTGGTATGCCCGGAGGCGGTGTAGTATGCCCGGAGGCGGTGTTGTATGCCCGGAGGCGGTGTGGTATGCCCGGAGGCGGTGTTGTATGCCCGGAGGCGGTGTAGTATGCCCGGAGGCGGTGTAGTATGCCCGGAGGCGGTGTTGTATGCCCGGAGGCGGTGTGGTATGCCCGGAGGCGGTGTAGTATGCCCGGAGGCGGTGTTGTATGCCCATCATGATGATGATGATGATGATGATGATGATGATGATGATGATGATGATGATGATGATGATGATGATGATGATGATGATGATGATGATGATGATGATGATGATGATGATGATGATGATGATGATGATGATGATGATGATGATGATGATGATGATGATGATGATGATGATGATGATGATGATGATGATGATGATGATGATGATGATGATGATGATGATGATGATGATGATGATGATGATGATGATGATGATGATGATGATGATGATGATGATGATGATGATGATGATGTTGCTGATGATGATGTTGCTGATGATGATGTTGCTGTTGATGATGATGTTGATGATGATGTTGCTGATGATGTTGCTGATGATGTTGCTGATGATGTTGATGATGATGTTGCTGGTGATGTTGCTGATGATGTTGCTGATGATGCTGCTGATGATGTTGCTGATGATGACGTGAGACGGTGTGGTATGCCCGGAGGCGGTGTTGTATGCCCAGAGGCGGTGTTGTATGCCCGGAGGCGGTGTGGTATGCCCGGAGGCGGTGTTGTATGCCCGGAGGCGGTGTTGTATGCCCGGAGGCGGTGTGGTATGCCCGGAGGCGGTGTAGTATGCCCGGAGGCGGTGTTGTATGCCCGGAGGCGGTGTGGTATGCCCGGATGCGGTACAACACCGCCTCCGGGCATGATGATGATGACGATGATGATGATGATGATGATGATGATGATGATGATGATGATGATGATGATGATGATGATGATGATGATGATGATGATGATGATGATGATGATGATGATGTTGCTGATGATGATGTTGCTGATGATGATGTTGCTGAGGATGATGTTGCTGATGATGATGTTGCTGATGAGGATGTTGCTGATGATGATGTTGCGGATGATGATGTTGCTGATGATGATGTTGATGATGATGTTGCTGATGATGTTGATGATGATGTTGCTGATGATGTTGCTGAAGATGTTGATGATGATGTTGATGATGATGTTGATGATGATGTTGATGATGATGTTGATGATGATGTTGATGATGATGTTGCTGATGATGTTGCTGATGATGTTGCTGATGATGTTGCTGATGATGACGTGAGACGGTGTGGTATGCCCGGAGGCGGTGTTGTATGCCCGGAGGCGGTGTTGTATGCCCGGAGGCGGTGTGGTATGCCCGGAGGCGGTGTTGTATGCCCGGAGGCGGTGTTGTATGCCCGGAGGCGGTGTGGTATGCCCGGAGGCGGTGTAGTATGCCCGGAGGCGGTGTTGTATGCCCGGAGGCGGTGTGGTATGCCCGGAGGCGGTGTAGTATGCCCGGAGGCGGTGTTGTATGCCCGGAGGCGGTGTGGTATGCCCGGAGGCGGTGTAGTTTGCCCGGAGGCGGTGTTGTATGCCCGGAGATGAGATGATGATGATGATGATGATGATGATGATGATGATGATGATGATGATGATGATGATGATGATGATGATGATGATGATGATGATGATGATGATGATGATGATGATGATGATGATGATGATGATGATGATGATGATGATGATGATGATGATGATGATGATGATGATGATGATGATGATGATGATGATGATGATGATGATGATGATGATGATGATGATGATGATGATGATGATGATGATGATGATGATGATGATGATGATGATGATGATGATGATGATGATGATGATGATGATGATGTTGCTGATGATGATGTTGCTGATGATGATGTTGCTGTTGATGATGATGTTGATGATGATGTTGCTGATGATGTTGCTGATGATGTTGCTGATGATGTTGATGATGATGTTGCTGGTGATGTTGCTGATGATGTTGCTGATGATGTTGCTGA
>JAXIVJ010002478.1:22500-25000 GCA_036785665.1 Chirona hameri
GATGATGTTGCTGATGATGTTGCTGATGATGTTGCTGATGATGTTGATGATGATGTTGATGATGATGTTGATGATGATGTTGATGATGATGTTGATGATGATGTTGCTGATGATGTTGCTGATGATGTTGCTGATGATGTTGCTGATGATGTTGCTGATGATGTTGCTGGTGATGTTGCTGATGATGTTGCTGATGATGTTGCTGATGATGACGTGAGACGGTGTGGTATGCCCGGAGGCGGTGTTGTATGCCCGGAGGCGGTGTTGTATGCCCGGAGGCGGTGTGGTATGCCCGGAGGCGGTGTTGTATGCCCGGAGGCGGTGTTGTATGCCCGGAGGCGGTGTGGTATGCCCGGAGGCGGTGTTGTATGCCCGGAGGCGGTGTTGTATGCCCTGAGGCGGTCTGGTATGCCCGGAGGCGGTGTAGTATGCCCGGAGGCGGTGTTGTATGCCCGGAGGCGGTGTGGTATGCCCGGAGGCGGTGCAGTATGCCCGGAGGCGGTGTTGTATGCCCGGAGGCGGTGTGGTATGCCCGGAGGCGGTGTAGTATGCCCGGAGGCGGTGTTGTATGCCCGGAGGCGGTGTGGTATGCCCGGAGGCGGTGTAGTATGCCCGGAGGCGGTGTTGTATGCCCGGAGGCGGTGTGGTATGCCCGGATGCGGTACAACACCGCCTCCGGGCATGATGATGATAATGATGATGATGATGATGATGATGATGATGATGATGATGATGATGATGATGATGATGATGATGATGATGATGATGATGATGATGATGATGATGATGATGATGATGATGATGATGATGATGATGATGATGATGATGATGTTGCTGATGATGATGTTGCTGATGAGGATGTTGCTGATGATGATGTTTCGGATGATGATGTTGCTGATGATGATGTTGATGATGATGTTGCTGATGATGTTGATGATGATGTTGCTGATGATGTTGCTGAAGATGTTGATGATGATGTTGATGATGATGTTGATGATGATGTTGATGATGATGTTGATGATGATGTTGATGATGATGTTGCTGATGATGTCGCTGATGATGTTGCTGATGATGTTGCTGATGATGACGTGAGACGGTGTGGTATGCCCGGAGGCGGTGTTGTATGCCCGGAGGCGGTGTTGTATGCCCGGAGGCGGTGTGGTATGCCCGGAGGCGGTGTTGTATGCCCGGAGGCGGTGTTGTATGCCCGGAGGCGGTGTGGTATGCCCGGAGGCGGTGTAGTATGCCCGGAGGCGGTGTTGTATGCCCGGAGGCGGTGTGGTATTCCCGGAGGCGGTGTAGTATGCCCGGAGGCGGTGTTGTATGCCCGGAGGCGGTGTGGTATGCCCGGAGGCGGTGTAGTTTGCCCGGAGGCGGTGTTGTATGCCCGGAGGCGGTGTGGTATGCCCGGAGGCGGTGTAGTATGCCCGGAGGCGGTGTTGTATGCCCGGAGGCGGTGTGGTATGCCCGGAGGCGGTACAACACCGCCTCCGGGCATGATGATGATGATAATGATGATGATGATGATGATGATGATGATGATGATGATGATGATGATGATGATGATGATGATGATGATGATGATGATGATGATGATGATGATGATGATGATGATGATGATGATGATGATGATGATGATGATGATGATGATGATGATGATGATGATGATGATGATGATGATGATGATGATGATGATGATGATGATGATGATGATGATGATGATGATGATGATGATGATGATGATGATGATGATGATGATGATGATGATGATGGTGATGATGATGATGATGATGATGATGTTGCTGATGATGATGTTGCTGATGATGATGTTGCTGATCATGATGTTGTTGATGATGTTGCTGATGATGTTGCTGATGATGTTGCTGATGATGTTGATGATGATGTTGATGATGATGTTGATGATGATGTTGATGATGATGTTGATGATGATGTTGCTGATGATGTTGCTGATGATGTTGCTGATGATGTTGCTGATGATGATGCTGATGATGTTGCTGATGATGTTGCTGATGATGTTGCTGATGATGTTGCTGATGATGACGTGAGACGGTGTGGTATGCCCGGAGGCGGTGTTGTATGCCCGGAGGCGGTGTTGTATGCCCGGAGGTGGTGTGGTATGCCCGGAGGCGGTGTTGTATGCCCGGAGGCGGTGTTGTATGCCCGGAGGCGGTGTGGTATGCCCGGAGGCGGTGTTGTATGCCCGGAGGCCGTGTTGTATGCCCTGAGGCGGTCTGGTATGCCCTGAGGCGGTGTAGTATGCCCGGAGGCGGTGTTGTATGCCCGGAGGCGGTGTGGTATGCCCGGAGGCGGTGCAGTATGCCCGGAGGCGGTGTTGTATGCCCGGAGGCGGTGTTGTATGCCCGGAGGCGGTGTAGTATGCCCGGAGGCGGTGTTGTATGCCCGGAGGCGGTGTGGTATGCCCGGAAGCGGTGTAGTATGCCCGGAGGCGGTGTTGTATGCCCGGAGGCGGTGTGGTATG
>JAXIVJ010002478.1:37500-40000 GCA_036785665.1 Chirona hameri
CGGAGGCGGTGTTGTATGCCCGGAGGCGGTGTGGTATGCCCGGAGGCGGTGTAGTTTGCCCGGAGGCGGTGTTGTATGCCCGGAGGCGGTGTGGTATGCCCGGAGGCGGTGTAGTATGCCCGGAGGCGGTGTTGTATGCCCGGAGGCGGTGTGGTATGCCCGGAGGCGGTACAACACCGCCTCCGGGCATGATGATGATGATAATGATGATGATGATGATGATGATGATGATGATGATGATGATGATGATGATGATGATGATGATGATGATGATGATGATGATGATGATGATGATGATGATGATGATGATGATGATGATGATGATGATGATGATGATGATGATGATGATGATGATGATGATGATGATGATGATGATGATGATGATGATGATGATGATGATGATGATGATGATGATGATGATGATGA
This sequence comes from Chirona hameri, assembly GCA_036785665.1. Lineage (NCBI taxonomy): Eukaryota > Metazoa > Arthropoda > Thecostraca > Balanomorpha > Balanidae > Chirona > Chirona hameri. The sequence continues at coordinate 37,927 of JAXIVJ010002478.1, forward strand.
TGATGATGATGATGATGATGATGGTGATGATGATGATGATGATGATGATGTTGCTGATGATGATGTTGCTGATGATGATGTTGCTGATCATGATGTTGTTGATGATGTTGCTGATGATGTTGCTGATGATGTTGCTGATGATGTTGCTGATGATGTTGATGATGATGTTGATGATGATGTTGATGATGATGTTGATGATGATGTTGCTGATGATGTTGCTGATGATGTTGCTGATGATGTTGCTGATGATGATGCTGATGATGTTGCTGATGATGTTGCTGATGATGTTGCTGATGATGTTGCTGATGATGACGTGAGACGGTGTGGTATGCCCGGAGGCGGTGTTGTATGCCCGGAGGCGGTGTTGTATGCCCGGAGGTGGTGTGGTATGCCCGGAGGCGGTGTTGTATGCCCGGAGGCGGTGTTGTATGCCCGGAGGCGGTGTGGTATGCCCGGAGGCGGTGTTGTATGCCCGGAGGCCGTGTTGTATGCCCTGAGGCGGTCTGGTATGCCCGGAGGCGGTGTAGTATGCCCGGAGGCGGTGTTGTATGCCCGGAGGCGGTGTGGTATGCCCGGAGGCGGTGCAGTATGCCCGGAGGCGGTGTTGTATGCCCGGAGGCGGTGTTGTATGCCCGGAGGCGGTGTAGTATGCCCGGAGGCGGTGTTGTATGCCCGGAGGCGGTGTGGTATGCCCGGAAGCGGTGTAGTATGCCCGGAGGCGGTGTTGTATGCCCGGAGGCGGTGTGGTATGCCCGGAGGCGGTACAACACCGCCTCCGGGCATGATGATGATAATGATGATGATGATGATGATGATGATGATGATGATGATGATGATGATGATGATGATGATGATGATGATGATGATGATGATGATGATGATGATGATGATGATGATGATGATGATGATGATGATGATGATGATGATGATGATGATGATGATGATGATGATGATGATGATGATGATGATGATGATGATGATGATGATGATGATGATGATGATGATGATGATGATGATGATGATGATGATGATGATGATGATGATGATGATGATGATGATGATGATGTTGCTGATGATGAGGTTGCTGATGATGATGTTGCTGATGATGATGTTGTTGATGATGTTGCTGATGATGTTGCTGATGATGTTGCTGATGATGTTGCTGATGATGTTGCTGATGATGTTGATGATGATCTTGATGATGATGTTGATGATGATGTTGATGATGATGTTGCTGATGATGTTGCTGATGATGTTGCTGATGATGTTGCTGATGATGTTGCTGATGATGTTGCTGGTGATGTTGCTGATGATGTTGCTGATGATGTTGCTGATGATGACGTGAGACGGTGTGGTATGCCCGGAGGCGGTGTTGTATGCCCGGAGGCGGTGTTGTATGCCCGGAGGCGGTGTGGTATGCCCGGAGGCGGTGTAGTATGCCCGGAGGCGGTGTTGTATGCCCGGAGGCGGTGTGGTATGCCCGGAGGCGGTGTAGTATGCCCGGAGGCGGTGTTGTATGCCCGGAGGCGGTGTGGTATGCCCGGAGGCGGTGTAGTTTGCCCGGAGGCGGTGTTGTATGCCCGGAGATGAGATGATGATGATGATGATGATGATGATGATGATGATGATGATGATGATGATGATGATGATGATGATGATGATGATGATGATGATGATGATGATGATGATGATGATGATGATGATGATGATGATGATGATGATGATGATGATGATGATGATGATGATGATGATGATGATGATGATGATGATGATGATGATGATGATGATGATGATGATGATGATGATGATGATGATGATGATGATGATGATGATGATGATGATGATGATGTTGCTGATGATGATGTTGCTGATGATGATGTTGCTGTTGATGATGATGTTGATGATGATGTTGCTGATGATGTTGCTGATGATGTTGCTGATGATGTTGATGATGATGTTGCTGGTGATGTTGCTGATGATGTTGCTGATGATGTTGCTGATGATGTTGCTGATGATGACGTGAGACGGTGTGGTATGCCCGGAGGCGGTGTTGTATGCCCGGAGGCGGTGTTGT
>JAXIVJ010002478.1:45000-50000 GCA_036785665.1 Chirona hameri
CGGTGTTGTATGCCCGGAGGCGGTGTGGTATGCCCGGAGGCGGTACAACACCGCCTCCGGGCATGATGATGATAATGATGATGATGATGATGATGATGATGATGATGATGATGATGATGATGATGATGATGATGATGATGATGATGATGATGATGATGATGATGATGATGATGATGATGATGATGATGATGATGATGTTGCTGATGATGATGTTGCTGATGATGATGTTGCTGATGATGATGTTGTTGATGATGTTGCTGATGATGTTGCTGATGATGTTGCTGATGATGTTGCTGATGATGTTGATGATGATGTTGATGATGATGTTGATGATGATGTTGATGATGATGTTGCTGATGATGTTGCTGATGATGTTGCTGATGATGTTGCTGATGATGTTGCTGATGATGTTGCTGGTGATGTTGCTGATGATGTTGCTGATGATGTTGCTGATGATGACGTGAGACGGTGTGGTATGCCCGGAGGCGGTGTTGTATGCCCGGAGGCGGTGTTGTATGCCCGGAGGCGGTGTGGTATGCCCGGAGGCGGTGTTGTATGCCCGGAGGCGGTGTTGTATGCCCGGAGGCGGTGTGGTATGCCCGGAGGCGGTGTTGTATGCCCGGAGGCGGTGTTGTATGCCCTGAGGCGGTCTGGTATGCCCGGAGGCGGTGTAGTATGCCCGGAGGCGGTGTTGTATGCCCGGAGGCGGTGTGGTATGCCCGGAGGCGGTGCAGTATGCCCGGAGGCGGTGTTGTATGCCCGGAGGCGGTGTGGTATGCCCGGAGGCGGTGTAGTATGCCCGGAGGCGGTGTTGTATGCCCGGAGGCGGTGTGGTATGCCCGGAGGCGGTGTAGTATGCCCGGAGGCGGTGTTGTATGCCCGGAGGCGGTGTGGTATGCCCGGATGCGGTACAACACCGCCTCCGGGCATGATGATGATAATGATGATGATGATGATGATGATGATGATGATGATGATGATGATGATGATGATGATGATGATGATGATGATGATGATGATGATGATGATGATGATGATGATGATGATGATGATGATGATGATGATGATGATGATGATGTTGCTGATGATGATGTTGCTGATGAGGATGTTGCTGATGATGATGTTTCGGATGATGATGTTGCTGATGATGATGTTGATGATGATGTTGCTGATGATGTTGATGATGATGTTGCTGATGATGTTGCTGAAGATGTTGATGATGATGTTGATGATGATGTTGATGATGATGTTGATGATGATGTTGATGATGATGTTGATGATGATGTTGCTGATGATGTCGCTGATGATGTTGCTGATGATGTTGCTGATGATGACGTGAGACGGTGTGGTATGCCCGGAGGCGGTGTTGTATGCCCGGAGGCGGTGTTGTATGCCCGGAGGCGGTGTGGTATGCCCGGAGGCGGTGTTGTATGCCCGGAGGCGGTGTTGTATGCCCGGAGGCGGTGTGGTATGCCCGGAGGCGGTGTAGTATGCCCGGAGGCGGTGTTGTATGCCCGGAGGCGGTGTGGTATTCCCGGAGGCGGTGTAGTATGCCCGGAGGCGGTGTTGTATGCCCGGAGGCGGTGTGGTATGCCCGGAGGCGGTGTAGTTTGCCCGGAGGCGGTGTTGTATGCCCGGAGGCGGTGTGGTATGCCCGGAGGCGGTGTAGTATGCCCGGAGGCGGTGTTGTATGCCCGGAGGCGGTGTGGTATGCCCGGAGGCGGTACAACACCGCCTCCGGGCATGATGATGATGATAATGATGATGATGATGATGATGATGATGATGATGATGATGATGATGATGATGATGATGATGATGATGATGATGATGATGATGATGATGATGATGATGATGATGATGATGATGATGATGATGATGATGATGATGATGATGATGATGATGATGATGATGATGATGATGATGATGATGATGATGATGATGATGATGATGATGATGATGATGATGATGATGATGATGATGATGATGATGATGATGATGATGATGATGGTGATGATGATGATGATGATGATGATGTTGCTGATGATGATGTTGCTGATGATGATGTTGCTGATCATGATGTTGTTGATGATGTTGCTGATGATGTTGCTGATGATGTTGCTGATGATGTTGCTGATGATGTTGATGATGATGTTGATGATGATGTTGATGATGATGTTGATGATGATGTTGCTGATGATGTTGCTGATGATGTTGCTGATGATGTTGCTGATGATGATGCTGATGATGTTGCTGATGATGTTGCTGATGATGTTGCTGATGATGTTGCTGATGATGACGTGAGACGGTGTGGTATGCCCGGAGGCGGTGTTGTATGCCCGGAGGCGGTGTTGTATGCCCGGAGGTGGTGTGGTATGCCCGGAGGCGGTGTTGTATGCCCGGAGGCGGTGTTGTATGCCCGGAGGCGGTGTGGTATGCCCGGAGGCGGTGTTGTATGCCCGGAGGCCGTGTTGTATGCCCTGAGGCGGTCTGGTATGCCCGGAGGCGGTGTAGTATGCCCGGAGGCGGTGTTGTATGCCCGGAGGCGGTGTGGTATGCCCGGAGGCGGTGCAGTATGCCCGGAGGCGGTGTTGTATGCCCGGAGGCGGTGTTGTATGCCCGGAGGCGGTGTAGTATGCCCGGAGGCGGTGTTGTATGCCCGGAGGCGGTGTGGTATGCCCGGAAGCGGTGTAGTATGCCCGGAGGCGGTGTTGTATGCCCGGAGGCGGTGTGGTATGCCCGGAGGCGGTACAACACCGCCTCCGGGCATGATGATGATAATGATGATGATGATGATGATGATGATGATGATGATGATGATGATGATGATGATGATGATGATGATGATGATGATGATGATGATGATGATGATGATGATGATGATGATGATGATGATGATGATGATGATGATGATGATGATGACGATGATGATGATGATGATGATGATGATGATGATGATGATGATGATGATGATGATGATGATGATGATGATGATGATGATGATGATGATGATGATGATGATGATGATGATGATGATGATGTTGCTGATGATGAGGTTGCTGATGATGATGTTGCTGATGATGATGTTGTTGATGATGTTGCTGATGATGTTGCTGATGATGTTGCTGATGATGTTGCTGATGATGTTGCTGATGATGTTGATGATGATCTTGATGATGATGTTGATGATGATGTTGATGATGATGTTGCTGATGATGTTGCTGATGATGTTGCTGATGATGTTGCTGATGATGTTGCTGATGATGTTGCTGGTGATGTTGCTGATGATGTTGCTGATGATGTTGCTGATGATGACGTGAGACGGTGTGGTATGCCCGGAGGCGGTGTTGTATGCCCGGAGGCGGTGTTGTATGCCCGGAGGCGGTGTGGTATGCCCGGAGGCGGTGTAGTATGCCCGGAGGCGGTGTTGTATGCCCGGAGGCGGTGTGGTATGCCCGGAGGCGGTGTAGTATGCCCGGAGGCGGTGTTGTATGCCCGGAGGCGGTGTGGTATGCCCGGAGGCGGTGTAGTTTGCCCGGAGGCGGTGTTGTATGCCCGGAGATGAGATGATGATGATGATGATGATGATGATGATGATGATGATGATGATGATGATGATGATGATGATGATGATGATGATGATGATGATGATGATGATGATGATGATGATGATGATGATGATGATGATGATGATGATGATGATGATGATGATGATGATGATGATGATGATGATGATGATGATGATGATGATGATGATGATGATGATGATGATGATGATGATGATGATGATGATGATGATGATGATGATGATGATGATGATGATGATGATGTTGCTGATGATGATGTTGCTGATGATGATGTTGCTGTTGATGATGATGTTGATGATGATGTTGCTGATGATGTTGCTGATGATGTTGCTGATGATGTTGATGATGATGTTGCTGGTGATGTTGCTGATGATGTTGCTGATGATGTTGCTGATGATGTTGCTGATGATGACGTGAGACTGAGACGGTGTGGTATGCCCGGAGGCGGTGTTGTATGCCCGGAGGCGGTGTTGTATGCCCGGAGGCGGTGTGGTATGCCCGGAGGCGGTGTTGTATGCCCGGAGGCGGTGTTGTATGCCCGGAGGCGGTATGGTATGCCCGGAGGCGGTGTAGTATGCCCGGAGGCGGTGTTGTATGCCCGGAGGCGGTGTGGTATGCCCGGAGGCGGTGTAGTATGCCCGGAGGCGGTGTTGTATGCCCGGAGGCGGTGTCGTATGCCCGGAGGCGGTGTAGTATGCCCGGAGGCGGTGTTGTATGCCCGGAGGCGGTGTGGTATGCCCGGAGGCGGTGTAGTATGCCCGGAGGCGGTGTTGTATGCCCGGAGGCGGTGTGGTATGCCCGGATGCGGTACAACACCGCCTCCGGGCATGATGATGATGATGATGATGATGATGATGATGATGATGATGATGATGATGATGATGATGATGATGATGATGATGATGATGATGATGATGATGATGATGATGATGATGATGATGATGATGTTGCTGATGATGATGTTGCTGATGATGATGTTGCTGAGGATGATGTTGCTGATGATGATGTTGCTGATGAGGATGTTGCTGATGATGATGTTGCGGATGATGATGTTGCTGATGATGATGTTGATGATGATGTTGCTGATGATGTTGATGATGATGTTGCTGATGATGTTGCTGAAGATGTTGATGATGATGTTGATGATGATGTTGATGATGATGTTTATGATGATGTTGATGATGATGTTGATGATGATGTTGCTGATGATGTTGCTGATGATGTTGCTGATGATGTTGCTGATGATGACGTGAGACGGTGTGGTATGCCCGGAGGCGGTGTTGTATGCCCGGAGGCGGTGTTGTATGCCCGGAGGCGGTGTGGTATGCCCGGAGGCGGTGTTGTATGCCCGGAGGCGGTGTTGTATGCCCGGAGGCGGTGTGGTATGCCCGGAGGCGGTGTAGTATGCCCGGA
>JAXIVJ010002478.1:62500-67500 GCA_036785665.1 Chirona hameri
CGGTGTGGTATGCCCGGAGGCGGTGTAGTATGCCCGGAGGCGGTGTTGTATGCCCGGAGGCGGTGTGGTATGCCCGGAAGCGGTGTAGTATGCCCGGAGGCGGTGTTGTATGCCCGGAGGCGGTGTGGTATGCCCGGAGGCGGTACAACACCGCCTCCGGGCATGATGATGATAATGATGATGATGATGATGATGATGATGATGATGATGATGATGATGATGATGATGATGATGATGATGATGATGATGATGATGATGATGATGATGATGATGATGATGATGATGATGATGATGTTGCTGATGATGATGTTGCTGATGATGATGTTGCTGATGATGATGTTGTTGATGATGTTGCTGATGATGTTGCTGATGATGTTGCTGATGATGTTGCTGATGATGTTGATGATGATGTTGATGATGATGTTGATGATGATGTTGATGATGATGTTGATGATGATGTTGCTGATGATGTTGCTGATGATGTTGCTGATGATGTTGCTGATGATGTTGCTGATGATGTTGCTGGTGATGTTGCTGATGATGTTGCTGATGATGTTGCTGATGATGACGTGAGACGGTGTGGTATGCCCGGAGGCGGTGTTGTATGCCCGGAGGCGGTGTTGTATGCCCGGAGGCGGTGTGGTATGCCCGGAGGCGGTGTTGTATGCCCGGAGGCGGTGTTGTATGCCCGGAGGCGGTGTGGTATGCCCGGAGGCGGTGTTGTATGCCCGGAGGCGGTGTTGTATGCCCTGAGGCGGTCTGGTATGCCCGGAGGCGGTGTAGTATGCCCGGAGGCGGTGTTGTATGCCCGGAGGCGGTGTGGTATGCCCGGAGGCGGTGCAGTATGCCCGGAGGCGGTGTTGTATGCCCGGAGGCGGTGTGGTATGCCCGGAGGCGGTGTAGTATGCCCGGAGGCGGTGTTGTATGCCCGGAGGCGGTGTGGTATGCCCGGAGGCGGTGTAGTATGCCCGGAGGCGGTGTTGTATGCCCGGAGGCGGTGTGGTATGCCCGGATGCGGTACAACACCGCCTCCGGGCATGATGATGATAATGATGATGATGATGATGATGATGATGATGATGATGATGATGATGATGATGATGATGATGATGATGATGATGATGATGATGATGATGATGATGATGATGATGATGATGATGATGATGATGATGATGATGATGATGATGATGATGTTGCTGATGATGATGTTGCTGATGAGGATGTTGCTGATGATGATGTTTCGGATGATGATGTTGCTGATGATGATGTTGATGATGATGTTGCTGATGATGTTGATGATGATGTTGCTGATGATGTTGCTGAAGATGTTGATGATGATGTTGATGATGATGTTGATGATGATGTTGATGATGATGTTGATGATGATGTTGATGATGATGTTGCTGATGATGTCGCTGATGATGTTGCTGATGATGTTGCTGATGATGACGTGAGACGGTGTGGTATGCCCGGAGGCGGTGTTGTATGCCCGGAGGCGGTGTTGTATGCCCGGAGGCGGTGTGGTATGCCCGGAGGCGGTGTTGTATGCCCGGAGGCGGTGTTGTATGCCCGGAGGCGGTGTGGTATGCCCGGAGGCGGTGTAGTATGCCCGGAGGCGGTGTTGTATGCCCGGAGGCGGTGTGGTATTCCCGGAGGCGGTGTAGTATGCCCGGAGGCGGTGTTGTATGCCCGGAGGCGGTGTGGTATGCCCGGAGGCGGTGTAGTTTGCCCGGAGGCGGTGTTGTATGCCCGGAGGCGGTGTGGTATGCCCGGAGGCGGTGTAGTATGCCCGGAGGCGGTGTTGTATGCCCGGACGCGGTGTGGTATGCCCGGAGGCGGTACAACACCGCCTCCGGGCATGATGATGATGATAATGATGATGATGATGATGATGATGATGATGATGATGATGATGATGATGATGATGATGATGATGATGATGATGATGATGATGATGATGATGATGATGATGATGATGATGATGATGATGATGATGATGATGATGATGATGATGATGATGATGATGATGATGATGATGATGATGATGATGATGATGATGATGATGATGATGATGATGATGATGATGATGATGATGATGATGATGGTGATGATGATGATGATGATGATGATGTTGCTGATGATGATGTTGCTGATGATGATGTTGCTGATCATGATGTTGTTGATGATGTTGCTGATGATGTTGCTGATGATGTTGCTGATGATGTTGCTGATGATGTTGATGATGATGTTGATGATGATGTTGATGATGATGTTGATGATGATGTTGCTGATGATGTTGCTGATGATGTTGCTGATGATGTTGCTGATGATGATGCTGATGATGTTGCTGATGATGTTGCTGATGATGTTGCTGATGATGTTGCTGATGATGACGTGAGACGGTGTGGTATGCCCGGAGGCGGTGTTGTATGCCCGGAGGCGGTGTTGTATGCCCGGAGGTGGTGTGGTATGCCCGGAGGCGGTGTTGTATGCCCGGAGGCGGTGTTGTATGCCCGGAGGCGGTGTGGTATGCCCGGAGGCGGTGTTGTATGCCCGGAGGCCGTGTTGTATGCCCTGAGGCGGTCTGGTATGCCCGGAGGCGGTGTAGTATGCCCGGAGGCGGTGTTGTATGCCCGGAGGCGGTGTGGTATGCCCGGAGGCGGTGCAGTATGCCCGGAGGCGGTGTTGTATGCCCGGAGGCGGTGTTGTATGCCCGGAGGCGGTGTAGTATGCCCGGAGGCGGTGTTGTATGCCCGGAGGCGGTGTGGTATGCCCGGAAGCGGTGTAGTATGCCCGGAGGCGGTGTTGTATGCCCGGAGGCGGTGTGGTATGCCCGGAGGCGGTACAACACCGCCTCCGGGCATGATGATGATAATGATGATGATGATGATGATGATGATGATGATGATGATGATGATGATGATGATGATGATGATGATGATGATGATGATGATGATGATGATGATGATGATGATGATGATGATGATGATGATGATGATGATGATGATGATGATGATGACGATGATGATGATGATGATGATGATGATGATGATGATGATGATGATGATGATGATGATGATGATGATGATGATGATGATGATGATGATGATGATGATGATGATGATGATGATGATGTTGCTGATGATGAGGTTGCTGATGATGATGTTGCTGATGATGATGTTGTTGATGATGTTGCTGATGATGTTGCTGATGATGTTGCTGATGATGTTGCTGATGATGTTGCTGATGATGTTGATGATGATCTTGATGATGATGTTGATGATGATGTTGCTGATGATGTTGCTGATGATGTTGCTGATGATGTTGCTGATGATGTTGCTGATGATGTTGCTGATGATGTTGCTGGTGATGTTGCTGATGATGTTGCTGATGATGTTGCTGATGATGACGTGAGACGGTGTGGTATGCCCGGAGGCGGTGTTGTATGCCCGGAGGCGGTGTTGTATGCCCGGAGGCGGTGTTGTATGCCCGGAGGCGGTGTGGTATGCCCGGAGGCGGTGTAGTATGCCCGGAGGCGGTGTTGTATGCCCGGAGGCGGTGTGGTATGCCCGGAGGCGGTGTAGTATGCCCGGAGGCGGTGTTGTATGCCCGGAGGCGGTGTGGTATGCCCGGAGGCGGTGTAGTTTGCCCGGAGGCGGTGTTGTATGCCCGGAGATGAGATGATGATGATGATGATGATGATGATGATGATGATGATGATGATGATGATGATGATGATGATGATGATGATGATGATGATGATGATGATGATGATGATGATGATGATGATGATGATGATGATGATGATGATGATGATGATGATGATGTTGCTGATGATGATGTTGCTGATGAGGATGTTGCTGATGATGATGTTTCGGATGATGATGTTGCTGATGATGATGTTGATGATGATGTTGCTGATGATGTTGATGATGATGTTGCTGATGATGTTGCTGAAGATGTTGATGATGATGTTGATGATGATGTTGATGATGATGTTGATGATGATGTTGATGATGATGTTGATGATGATGTTGCTGATGATGTCGCTGATGATGTTGCTGATGATGTTGCTGATGATGACGTGAGACGGTGTGGTATGCCCGGAGGCGGTGTTGTATGCCCGGAGGCGGTGTTGTATGCCCGGAGGCGGTGTTGTATGCCCGGAGGCGGTGTGGTATGCCCGGAGGCGGTGTTGTATGCCCGGAGGCGGTGTTGTATGCCCGGAGGCGGTATGGTATGCCCGGAGGCGGTGTAGTATGCCCGGAGGCGGTGTTGTATGCCCGGAGGCGGTGTGGTATGCCCGGAGGCGGTGTAGTATGCCCGGAGGCGGTGTTGTATGCCCGGAGGCGGTGTCGTATGCCCGGAGGCGGTGTAGTATGCCCGGAGGCGGTGTTGTATGCCCGGAGGCGGTGTGGTATGCCCGGAGGCGGTACAACACCGCCTCCGGGCATGATGATGATAATGATGATGATGATGATGATGATGATGATGATGATGATGATGATGATGATGATGATGATGATGATGATGATGATGATGATGATGATGATGATGATGATGATGATGATGATGATGATGATGATGATGATGTTGCTGATGATGATGTTGCTGATGATGATGTTGCTGTTGATGATGATGTTGATGATGATGTTGCTGATGATGTTGCTGATGATGTTGCTGATGATGTTGATGATGATGTTGCTGGTGATGTTGCTGATGATGTTGCTGATGATGTTGCTGATGATGTTGCTGATGATGACGTGAGACGGTGTGGTATGCCCGGAGGCGGTGTTGTATGCCCGGAGGCGGTGTTGTATGCCCGGAGGCGGTGTGGTATGCCCGGAGGCGGTGTTGTATGCCCGGAGGCGGTGTTGTATGCCCGGAGGCGGTATGGTATGCCCGGAGGCGGTGTAGTATGCCCGGAGGCGGTGTTGTATGCCCGGAGGCGGTGTGGTATGCCCGGAGGCGGTGTAGTATGCCCGGAGGCGGTGTTGTAT
>JAXIVJ010002478.1:90000-92500 GCA_036785665.1 Chirona hameri
ATGTTGCTGATGATGTTGCTGATGATGTTGCTGATGATGTTGCTGGTGATGTTGCTGATGATGTTGCTGATGATGTTGCTGATGATGACGTGAGACGGTGTGGTATGCCCGGAGGCGGTGTTGTATGCCCGGAGGCGGTGTTGTATGCCCGGAGGCGGTGTGGTATGCCCGGAGGCGGTGTTGTATGCCCGGAGGCGGTGTTGTATGCCCGGAGGCGGTGTGGTATGCCCGGAGGCGGTGTTGTATGCCCGGAGGCGGTGTTGTATGCCCTGAGGCGGTCTGGTATGCCCGGAGGCGGTGTAGTATGCCCGGAGGCGGTGTTGTATGCCCGGAGGCGGTGTGGTATGCCCGGAGGCGGTGCAGTATGCCCGGAGGCGGTGTTGTATGCCCGGAGGCGGTGTGGTATGCCCGGAGGCGGTGTAGTATGCCCGGAGGCGGTGTTGTATGCCCGGAGGCGGTGTGGTATGCCCGGAGGCGGTGTAGTATGCCCGGAGGCGGTGTTGTATGCCCGGAGGCGGTGTGGTATGCCCGGATGCGGTACAACACCGCCTCCGGGCATGATGATGATAATGATGATGATGATGATGATGATGATGATGATGATGATGATGATGATGATGATGATGATGATGATGATGATGATGATGATGATGATGATGATGATGATGATGATGATGATGATGATGATGATGATGATGATGATGATGATGTTGCTGATGATGATGTTGCTGATGAGGATGTTGCTGATGATGATGTTTCGGATGATGATGTTGCTGATGATGATGTTGATGATGATGTTGCTGATGATGTTGATGATGATGTTGCTGATGATGTTGCTGAAGATGTTGATGATGATGTTGATGATGATGTTGATGATGATGTTGATGATGATGTTGATGATGATGTTGATGATGATGTTGCTGATGATGTCGCTGATGATGTTGCTGATGATGTTGCTGATGATGACGTGAGACGGTGTGGTATGCCCGGAGGCGGTGTTGTATGCCCGGAGGCGGTGTTGTATGCCCGGAGGCGGTGTGGTATGCCCGGAGGCGGTGTTGTATGCCCGGAGGCGGTGTGGTATGCCCGGAGGCGGTACAACACCGCCTCCGGGCATGATGATGATGATAATGATGATGATGATGATGATGATGATGATGATGATGATGATGATGATGATGATGATGATGATGATGATGATGATGATGATGATGATGATGATGATGATGATGATGATGATGATGATGATGATGATGATGATGATGATGATGATGATGATGATGATGATGATGATGATGATGATGATGATGATGATGATGATGATGATGATGATGATGATGATGATGATGATGATGATGATGATGATGATGATGATGATGATGATGATGATGATGATGATGATGATGATGATGATGATGATGATGATGATGAAGATGATGATGATGATGATGATGATGATGTTGCTGATGATGATGTTGCTGATGATGATGTTGCTGATGATGATGTTGTTGATGATGTTGCTCATGATGTTGATGATGATGTTGCTGATTATGTTGCTGATGATGTTGATGATGATGTTGATGATGATGTTGATGATGATGTTGATGATGATGTTGATGATGATGTTGATGATGATGTTGATGATGATGTTGATGATGATGTTGATGATGATGTTGATGATGATGTTCATGATGATGTTGATGTTGATAATGATGATGATGATGATGATGATGATGATGATGATGATGATGATGATGATGATGATGTTGCTGATGATGAGGTTGCTGATGATGATGTTGCTGATGATGATGTTGTTGATGATGTTGCTGATGATGTTGCTGATGATGTTGCTGATGATGTTGCTGATGATGTTGCTGATGATGTTGATGATGATCTTGATGATGATGTTGATGATGATGTTGCTGATGATGTTGCTGATGATGTTGCTGATGATGTTGCTGATGATGTTGCTGATGATGTTGCTGATGATGTTGCTGGTGATGTTGCTGATGATGTTGCTGATGATGTTGCTGATGATGACGTGAGACGGTGTGGTATGCCCGGAGGCGGTGTTGTATGCCCGGAGGCGGTGTTGTATGCCCGGAGGCGGTGTGGTATGCCCGGAGGCGGTGTAGTATGCCCGGAGGCGGTGTTGTATGCCCGGAGGCGGTGTGGTATGCCCGGAGGCGGTGTAGTATGCCCGGAGGCGGTGTTGTATGCCCGGAGGCGGTGTGGTATGCCCGGAGGCGGTGTAGTTTGCCCGGAGGCGGTGTTGTATGCCCGGAGATGAGATGATGATGATGATGATGATGATGATGATGATGATGATGATGATGATGATGATGATGATGATGATGATGATGATGATGATGATGATGATGATGATGATGATGATGATGATGATGATGATGATGATGATGATGATGATGATGATGATGATGTTGCTGATGATGATGTTGCTGATGAGGATGTTGCTGATGATGATGTTTCGGATGATGAT
>JAXIVJ010002478.1:97500-100000 GCA_036785665.1 Chirona hameri
TGATGAGGATGTTGCTGATGATGATGTTTCGGATGATGATGTTGCTGATGATGATGTTGATGATGATGTTGCTGATGATGTTGATGATGATGTTGCTGATGATGTTGCTGAAGATGTTGATGATGATGTTGATGATGATGTTGATGATGATGTTGATGATGATGTTGATGATGATGTTGATGATGATGTTGCTGATGATGTCGCTGATGATGTTGCTGATGATGTTGCTGATGATGACGTGAGACGGTGTGGTATGCCCGGAGGCGGTGTTGTATGCCCGGAGGCGGTGTTGTATGCCCGGAGGCGGTGTGGTATGCCCGGAGGCGGTGTTGTATGCCCGGAGGCGGTGTTGTATGCCCGGAGGCGGTGTGGTATGCCCGGAGGCGGTGTAGTATGCCCGGAGGCGGTGTTGTATGCCCGGAGGCGGTGTGGTATTCCCGGAGGCGGTGTAGTATGCCCGGAGGCGGTGTTGTATGCCCGGAGGCGGTGTGGTATGCCCGGAGGCGGTGTAGTTTGCCCGGAGGCGGTGTTGTATGCCCGGAGGCGGTGTGGTATGCCCGGAGGCGGTGTAGTATGCCCGGAGGCGGTGTTGTATGCCCGGAGGCGGTGTGGTATGCCCGGAGGCGGTACAACACCGCCTCCGGGCATGATGATGATGATAATGATGATGATGATGATGATGATGATGATGATGATGATGATGATGATGATGATGATGATGATGATGATGATGATGATGATGATGATGATGATGATGATGATGATGATGATGATGACGATGATGATGATGATGATGATGATGATGATGATGATGATGATGATGATGATGATGATGATGATGATGATGATGATGATGATGATGATGATGATGATGATGATGATGATGATGATGATGATGATGATGGTGATGATGATGATGATGATGATGATGTTGCTGATGATGATGTTGCTGATGATGATGTTGCTGATCATGATGTTGTTGATGATGTTGCTGATGATGTTGCTGATGATGTTGCTGATGATGTTGCTGATGATGTTGATGATGATGTTGATGATGATGTTGATGATGATGTTGATGATGATGTTGCTGATGATGTTGCTGATGATGTTGCTGATGATGTTGCTGATGATGATGCTGATGATGTTGCTGATGATGTTGCTGATGATGTTGCTGATGATGTTGCTGATGATGACGTGAGACGGTGTGGTATGCCCGGAGGCGGTGTTGTATGCCCGGAGGCGGTGTTGTATGCCCGGAGGTGGTGTGGTATGCCCGGAGGCGGTGTTGTATGCCCGGAGGCGGTGTTGTATGCCCGGAGGCGGTGTGGTATGCCCGGAGGCGGTGTTGTATGCCCGGAGGCCGTGTTGTATGCCCTGAGGCGGTCTGGTATGCCCGGAGGCGGTGTAGTATGCCCGGAGGCGGTGTTGTATGCCCGGAGGCGGTGTGGTATGCCCGGAGGCGGTGCAGTATGCCCGGAGGCGGTGTTGTATGCCCGGAGGCGGTGTTGTATGCCCGGAGGCGGTGTTGTATGCCCGGAGGCGGTGTGGTATGCCCGGAAGCGGTGTAGTATGCCCGGAGGCGGTGTTGTATGCCCGGAGGCGGTGTGGTATGCCCGGAGGCGGTACAACACCGCCTCCGGGCATGATGATGATAATGATGATGATGATGATGATGATGATGATGATGATGATGATGATGATGATGATGATGATGATGATGATGATGATGATGATGATGATGATGATGATGATGATGATGATGATGATGATGATGATGATGATGATGATGATGATGACGATGATGATGATGATGATGATGATGATGATGATGATGATGATGATGATGATGATGATGATGATGATGATGATGATGATGATGATGATGATGATGATGATGATGATGATGATGATGATGTTGCTGATGATGAGGTTGCTGATGATGATGTTGCTGATGATGATGTTGTTGATGATGTTGCTGATGATGTTGCTGATGATGTTGCTGATGATGTTGCTGATGATGTTGCTGATGATGTTGATGATGATCTTGATGATGATGTTGATGATGATGTTGCTGATGATGTTGCTGATGATGTTGCTGATGATGTTGCTGATGATGTTGCTGATGATGTTGCTGATGATGTTGCTGGTGATGTTGCTGATGATGTTGCTGATGATGTTGCTGATGATGACGTGAGACGGTGTGGTATGCCCGGAGGCGGTGTTGTATGCCCGGAGGCGGTGTTGTATGCCCGGAGGCGGTGTGGTATGCCCGGAGGCGGTGTAGTATGCCCGGAGGCGGTGTTGTATGCCCGGAGGCGGTGTGGTATGCCCGGAGGCGGTGTAGTATGCCCGGAGGCGGTGTTGTATGCCCGGAGGCGGTGTGGTATGCCGGAGGCGGTGTAGTTTGCCCGGAGGCGGTGTTGTATGCCGGAGATGAGATGATGATGATGATGATGATGATGATGATGATGATGATGATGATGATGATGATGATGATGAT
>JAXIVJ010002478.1:105000-108828 GCA_036785665.1 Chirona hameri
TTGCTGATGATGTTGCTGATGATGTTGCTGAATGATGTTGCTGTGATGTTGCTGATGATGTTGCTGATGATGTTGCTGATGATGACGTGAGACTGTGTGGTATGCCCGGAGGCGGTGTTGTATGCCCGGAGGCGTGTTGTATGCCCGGAGGTGTGTGTGTATGCCCGGAGGCGGTGTTGTATGCCCGGAGGCGTGTGTGTATGCCCGGAGGCGGTGTGTGTATGCCCGGAGGCGGTGTTATATGCCCGGAGGCGGTGTTGTATGCCCTGAGGCGGTCTGGTATGCCCAGAGGCGGTGTAGTATGCCCGGAGGCGGTGTTGTATGCCCGGAGGCGGTGTGGTATGCCCGGAGGCGGTGCAGTATGCCCGGAGGCGGTGATGTATGCCCGGAGGCGGTGTGGTATGCCCGGAGGCGGTGTAGTATGCCCGGAGGCGGTGTTGTATGCCCGGAGGCGGTGTGGTATGCCGGAGGCGGTGTAGTATGCCCGGAGGCGGTGTTGTATGCCCGGAGGCGGTGTGGTATGCCCGGAGGCGGTGTTGTATGCCCGGAGGCGGTGTAGTAGTATGCCCGGAGGCGGTGTAGTATGCCCGGAGGCGGTGTTTGTATGCCGGAGGCGGTGTGGTATGCCCGGAGGCGGTGTAGTATGCCCGGAGGCGGTGTTGTATGCCCGGAGGCGGTGTGGTGTGCCCGGAGGCGGTACAACACCGCCTCCGGGCATGATGATGATAATGATGATGATGATTGATGATGATGATGATGATGATGATGATGATTGATGATGATGATGATGATGATGATGATGATGATGATGATGATGATGATGATGATGATGATGATGATGATGATGATGATGATGATGATGATGATGATGATGATGATGATGATGATGATGATGATGATTGATGATGATGATGATGATGATGTGATGATGATGATGATATGATGATGATTGATGATGATTATGATGATGATGATGATGATGATGATGATGATGATGATGATGATGATGATGATGATGATGATGATGATGATGATGATGATGATGATGATGATGATGATGATGATGATGATGATGATGATGATGATGATGATGATGTTGCTGATGATGATGTTGCTGATGATGATGTTGCTGTTGATGATGATGTGTTGATGATGATGTTGCTGATGAATGTTGCTGATGATGTTGCTGATGATGTTGATGATGATGTTGCTGGTGATGTTGCTGATGATGTTGCTGATGATGCTGCTGATGATGTTGCTGATGATGACGTGAGGACGGTGTGGTATGCCCGGAGGCGGTGTTGTATGCCCAGAGGCGGTGTTGTATGCCCGGAGGCGGTGTGGTATGCCCGGAGGCGGTGTTGTATGCCCGGAGGCGGTGTTGTATGCCCGGAGGCGGTGTGTGTATGCCCGGAGGCGGTGTAGTATGCCCGGAGGCGGTGTTGTATGCCCGGAGGCGGTGTGGTATGCCCGGATGCGGTACAACACCGCCTCCGGGCATGATGATGATGACGATGATGATGATGATGATGATGATGATGATGATGATGATGATGATGATGATGATGATGATGATGATGATGATGATGATGATGATGATGATGATGATGATGTTGCTGATGATGATGTTGCTGATGATGATGTTGCTGATGATGATGTTGCTGATGATGATGTTGCTGATGAGGATGTGCTGATGATGATGATGGTTGCGGATGATGATGATGTTGCTGATGATGATGTTGATGATGATGTTGCTGATGATGTTGATGATGATGATGCTGATGATGTTGCTGAGATGATGTTGATGATGATGTTGATGATGTTGATGATGATGATGTTGATGATGATGTTGATGATGATGTTGATGATGATGTTGCTGATGATGTTGCTGATGATGTTGCTGATGATGTTGCTGATGATGACGTGAGACGGTGTGGTGATGCCGGAGGCGGTGTTGTTATGCCCGGAGGCGGTGTTGTATGCCCGGGAGGCGGTGTGTGTATGCCCGGAGGCGGTGTTGTATGCCCGGAGGCGGTGTTGTATGCCCGGAGGCGAGGTGTGGTATGCCCGGAGGCGGTTGTAGTATGCCCGGAGGCGGTGTTGTATGCCCGGAGGCGGTGTGTGGTATGCCCGGAGGCGGGTGTAGTATGCCCGGAGGCGGTGTTGTAATGCCCGAGAGGCGGTGTGGTATGCCCGGAGGCGGTGTAGTTTGCCCCGGAGGCGGTGTTGTATGCCCGGAGATGAGATGATGATGATATGATGATGATGATGATGATGATGATGATGATGAGATGATGATGATGATGATGATGATGATGATGATGATGATGATGATGATGATGATGATGATGATGATGATGATGATGAATGATGATGATGATGATGATGATGATGATGATGATGATGATGATGATGATGATGATGATGATGATGATGATGATGTGATGATGATGATGATGATGATGATGATGATGATGATGATGTTGCTGATGATGATGTTGCTGATGATGATGTTGCTGTTGATGATGATGTTGATGATGATGTTGCTGATGATGTTGCTGATGATGTTGCTGATGATGTGATGCTGATGTGTGTGATGTTGCTGATGATGTTTGATGATGATGTTGCTGATGATGTTGCTGATGATGACGTGAGACTGGTGTGGTATGCCCGGAGGCGGGTGTTGTATGCCCGGAGGCGGTGTTGTATGCCCGGAGGCGGTGTGGTATGCCCGGAGGCGGCGTTGTATGCCCGGAGGCGGTGTTGTATGCCCGGAGGCGGTGTGGATATGCCCGGAGGCGGTGTAGTATGCCCGGAGGCAGGTGTTGTATGCCCGGAGGCGGTGTGGTATGCCCGGAGGCGGTGTAGTATGCCGGAGGCGGTGTTGTATGCCCGGAGGCGGTGTCGTATGCCCGGAGGCGGTGTAGTATGCCCGGAGGCGGTGTTGTATGCCCGGAGGCGGTGTGGTATGCCCAGGAGCGGTTGTAGTATGCCCGGAGGCGGTGTTGTATGCCCGGAGGCGGTGTGTGGTATGCCCGGATGCGGTACAAACACCGCCTCCGGGCATTGATGATGATGATGATGATGGATGATGATGAGATGATGATGATGTGATGATGATGATGATGATGAGATGATGATGATGAGTGATGAATGATGATGATGATGATGATGATGATGATGATGATGATGATGATGATGATGATGATGATGATGTATGATGCTGATGATGATGTTGCTGATGATGATGTTGCTATGATGATGCTGATGATGATGTTGCTGATGAGATGTTGCTGATGATGATGTTGCTGATGATGATGTTGCTGAGGATGATGTTGATGATGAGTTGTTGCTGATGATGTTGATGATGATGTTGCTGAGATGATGTTGCTGATGATTTGATGTTGATGATGATGTTGATGTGATGTTGATGATGATGATGTTGATGTTGATGTTGATGATGATGATGTTGATGATGATGTTGATGATGATGTTGCTGATGAGTGATCGTTGAGTTGAGTGATGTTGATGTCGAGGACGGTGTTGTATGCCCGGAGGCGGATGTTGTATGCCCGGAGCGTGTTGTATGCCCAGGCTGTGTGTATGCCCGGAGGGCGGTGTTGTTATGCCCGGAGGCGGTGTTGTATGCCCGGAGGCGGTGTTGTATGCCCGGAGGCGGTGTTGTATGCCCGGAGGCGGTGTGGTATGCCCGGAGGCGGTGTATCGTAGTATGCCCGGAGGCGGTGTTGTATGCCCGGAGGCGGTGTGGTATGCCCGGAGGCGGTTGTAGTTTGCCCGGAGGCGGTGTTGTATGCCCGGAGATGAGAT